>JAPJBO010000535.1:0-155903 GCA_030068145.1 Diplonema papillatum
CCAACCACCCCCCCCCCCCCCCTCCTGCAGGGCCTGTGTGCAGCAGGGTGGTGACCGCTCTAAGGTGGTTTCCTCAGCAGCGACCAAGAAAATAAAAATTTTTTTTTGGCCCAAATCCCCCCAAAAAAGCACTCGAAAAAAAAAGATTTTGACCCACTTTTTCCACCATTTCACCTTAGAGAATTTAGCTAAGGTGGGTCCCACAGTAGGTCCACAGTGGGTTGCATGCACCAGGAGGGGGGGTACCCACCCCCACCCAGGGTTAGCAACTTCGTTTTGGGTCTCAGGCTTAGTATCAGCACTGCCCACCCCCCCACCAAGCGGCTGTGAAAATACGTGTGAACTGGGGGATTAGAGCGAACACCGAGCACCTCAAACAGTACACTCACACACACACACCGCAGTCCTGTCTGCAGACACTCAGGTTCCACGCTGATGATGGTCCGCCTTTTGTGTCCGTGGCTTAAAGGACCGAAACACGGCGCAGACGGGACCAGTGCGGTGTTGAGCACATACCCATTCCAAGCACGTTCTTGCAATCCCCCCCCTTAAATATGCACCCGATCCGAGAATGATTCTTGCATTCTCGCATGAAATTCTCGCTAATTCTCGCGAAGCTGGCGGCTAACATTGAGTTGCCGCTGACTTGGGAGGCTCCGGCATCTTAAGCATTGACCTCGGGGCTGCCTTTGCAAGATCCCAATACGGCTGGGAGCATCTCATCGTTTTTCTCACAAAGACATCGAAGAACATCGCTGTAGCAGAAGTTGGGGACAAGCTGCTGCCTGCGGTGTAAACAACACCTCAGCTGTTGTGCAAGACCCAAAGAGTCTTTTGGGACGTTGTTCACATCTGTGAGTTATTACATTCTCACTCATACGAGAACTGCGAGGAGTTCGGTTGAAGCATACACAAGTCGGTTCACGCTCTAGTACCAGCCACTTCGCAAGTTTGATCGCCTACTGCGAAGTCTTTGCAGCAAATTATATGGGCAGTTTCTTCTGTTTGCATGGCTCTCCCGTCTGCTGGCGTGTGAACCTTGTCATAATCCGGGTGCTTGGGTGGTTTCACAGCAACAGCTGCTGGCTGTGTGTAGGTACCGGAATGACGAAAGATTGAGCTCAGGAGGGGACGGCAGGACGATCAGCGAAGCCCTGTAGAGAGCAATACTGGTGCGAAAATGTGGTGCAGGAACAGTGCTAGCCCGCAAACACCTTGACACCATCTATACCACAAACCCGGGTTTGCGGGCTTGCCTGCCAAGAATGTTCTGATAGATCTTCCCTGACAAAGTGGGCAGGGAGAAAATGCTCCGCCCAGTTGCTGTGCATAGAGAAACTCTGTTCCATACTCCAAGATGGATATGCGGAATACTTCGAGGCGCGGCAGCATTCATTGCTCGTTAGAGGTTTTCCGACCGTTATGTGGCGATGGACAACCGCGCGAGCCAGCAAATTTGTGCAGCGCTGTGCTAAAGAGCGAGAAGAAGTCGTATCAAAGTTGTCAGCGGACAACTAAACTCTCTGTCAGTTGTGCCCTTGCCCCGTGATGCGCATGCACGGCGTGTCGTGCGCGTGCACACGCCGTGCGGCCGGGCGCACTTTTCGCGGCGATAGGTAGTGAAAGGGGACCCGTGGCCAAGGCAGTCAAGGAGGGGACGTCGGCTGCATTTTTGCAGTGGGCTCACCCCGTTTCCCAAAGAAGTCACTTCCCTTGTGGTCTGGGTTCCTTTTTCAACATGTCTTCCGGTCCCTTCGGTCGGCATTTGCGACAAAATCCAAAAACGTGGAAATTCAGGAATAAAGTCAACATTTAGTTTTGGCCTTTTTTATGGTATTTTGTCCACTTTTCAAAGGTGTTCTGGCGTTATTCCAGCAAAAACCCCATTTTTCTACCTCTCCGGTCAACGTGAGGCGCATGTAGCACATGCACACCCCATTTTCACCTCCGGATGCAGTAGTTAGAGGTGAAAAAATCCAAAAAATGGGAAAAGTATCTACCCCCCCTAGGGCAGTGAAGCTGGTAAACGTTGAGTAAACGCGTGTACTCCAAAATGAGTAAACGTAAACGTTTATAAACGGTAAACGTTTACGTTTACTCGCGGTAAACGTTTACTCGCCTACAGAGCACGGTTAGACCATACTTGGCCTCCTGGCGCAATCCACGTTCCATCAGGCTGTCCATCTCTTTTATGGCGGTGTCAAGCATCACCCCACCGAGTTCTTCGGGCGTTGGGGGGGGTGTACTCATCGTGTGCTGATAGCCCGCACAGGACTGAAACCATGGTCAGGAACAAACGACCAGTAGCCTTGTTAAACCCGATGGCTTCTTCATAGAAGAAGTACCTGATGGCTTCGTGGGCGTCCACTGCAGTGGTCGCTCGAGTGAGGAATGGCACCATATTCAGCTGCTTCGTCTTGGCTTTCTCGTTTTTCTTCTGCTGCCTTCAGCTTGACGACGAAGGCGGGTGTGTGCTACCACCATGGGATCTTTTGGGGCGCAGCCGCCAATGCCGCTGCCTTGGCCGAGCAGGTGCTCAGCAGAGGCGGTGGAGAAGGCCGTATCGCAGACTGTTGCAGGTTACCTTGCGCATCTTCGATCCGGGTACTTCCGTGAGTGTCACCCCCTCCAGGCGTCTCCTTTGCGCTTGTTCGCCATTTGTGACGAAAGGTCCGTCTGGATATTTCACTTAGTTGCCCCTCTTCCTTGATAGATTGCGTTTCCAGTGGATGCCGCCCTTGATACAGTAAACGCTTACACAACGTTTACTCAACGTTTACTCAACGTTTACTCAACGTTTACTCCAAAATGAGTAAACGTAAACGTTTATAAACGGTAAACGTTTACCGTTTACCTGGAACACTGCCCTAGGGAAAATGTTTCTTGGGTTTGAAGAGCGCGTGGTGCTTGCACCACTGATGCCCTAGGGGGGGGGGGGGTAGGGGGGGTAGATACTTTTCCCATTTTTTGGATTTTCTTACCTCTAACTACTGCATCCGGAGGTGAAAATGGGGTGAGCATGTGCTACATGCGCCTCACATTGACCAGAGAGGTAGAAAAATGGGGGTTTCACCGGAATAACGCCAGAACACCTTTGAAAAGTGGTCAAAATACCATAAAAAAGGCCAAAACCAAATGCTGACTTTATTCCTGAATTTCCACATTTTTGGATTCTGTTGCATTTGCCGACCGAAGGGACCGGAAGACATGTTGAAAAAGGAACCCAGACCACAAGGGAAGTGACTTCATTGGGAAACGGGGTGAGCCCATTGCAAAAGTGCAGCCGACGTCCCCTCCTAGACTGCCTTGGCCACGGGTCCCCTTCCACTACCTATCGCCGCGAAAAGTGCGCCCGGCCACACGGCGTGTGCACGCGCACGACATGCCGTGCATGCGCATCACGGGGCAAGGGCACAACCGACAGAGAGTTAAGTTATCCGTCGGCAACTTTGATACGACTTCTTCTCGCTCTTTAGCACAGCGCTGCACAAACCTGCTGGCTCGCGCGGTTGTCCATCGCCACATAACGGTCGGAAAACCTCTAACGAACAATGAATGCTGCCGCGCCTCGAAGTATTCCGCATATCCATCTTGGAGTATGGAACAGAGTTTCTCTATGCACAGCAACTGGGCGGAGTATTTTCTCCCTGCCCACTTTGTCAGGGAAGATCTATCAGATCATTCTTGGCAGGCAAGCCCGCAAACCCGGATTTGCGGGTATAGATGGTGTCAAGGTGTTTGCGGGCTAGCTCTGTTCCTGCACCACATTTTCGCACCATTATTGCTCTCTACAGGGCTTCGCTGATCGTCCTGCCGTCCCCTCCTGAGCTCAATCTTTCGTCATTCCTGGTGGGTTTGGGGGCCATTTTGGGTACTGCCAGGGTGGTACACGAGTTCCGGGACCGATTGCGGACACCAAGAGCCCATGTTCAGCTGCAGGGCGTGCCTTTGCATCAAAATAGGAATAAAGTCAACATTTGGGAGTATCTACCCCCCCTAGGGCTAAGTTGGATGGAAACGCCGTTTCTTTTAGTTTTTTCGAAATAAAGAAACGGAAACGGAAACGGAAACGGAAACGTTTCCGTTTCTTTTAAAAGAAACGCCGGAAGGCTCTTCATGCTGAGGGGTCCTATAAACTTCGCGGTCCTTCTGTGTGTCCGTCGGGTGTCCGTTTCCAGCCAAATTTTGGCTTTCCTTTCAGAGGGCGGGATCACCTTCTTCTTTTGATCTACCAGCGGGCACTTCTCTTCCTCCGTCTTCTGGCGGGCTCTCTGACTCTTCAGGGCCCTTCCTGGGCTGTTCTTCGACTTGGCTCGGCCCCTTCTTGTGTGTCGTCGCGGTCTCGTTTGTGCAGAGCAGTCGCTGATGCTCACCGCTTTCTTTCGTCGGCGATCTGAGACGAGCAAATAGGTAACCACAAGCTAATGATGCAGAATGTCGTCACATGTGGATGTTTTCTGACACCAGATTCCACTCTTCTGTGCCTACCACTTCGTCTTCTGATGCTTCCAACCCACGTTCTCATGTGAGTGGGGCTTTTTGAATCTGCCGTCCTCTTCTGCACTGTTGGTGGGTTCTTCCTGCCGTCGTTGTCTATGCTCCGACAACACCGCCCCTTCCGGTGACGGTTGCCACCCGTCGTCGTATGCAAGGTGCACTGTGGCAAGCGATGTTTAACGCACACGTTACTGCGTGGCCATCGCTTTTCTGGCGGGTTCAACATTGCCCCGGCATACGTGTGCCCTTCTCACCTCCTGATGCTGATTGCACTCACTCTTTGTCTTACACCGCCGAAAGACCCCGGTCTTGTAGCCTGTGGCGCTGAACGATCGTATCTGTAGAATCTATTATAGTAGTTTATTGGAGCGGATGTGCTTTCCCGATCGTCTTCAGCGTGTTGGCCAACAGCCTCGCATAACAGAGCATCGTCGCCACAACAGCCATTGGTGTAAAGAGCTGCAGACCTCAAAGTCAGCACAACCGGATGCGTGTGGTTGCGTCTGCTCCACGCGGTCGCAACTCTTATGCTTCTTTCCTCCCTCTTTAGGTACCAGGGAAAACCTGCTACACGGGAGCCAAGCTTCACGTGTTCGGCGGTACTGCAGAGCCACGGGCCAAGCGGCCACCGATTTCCCAAACTAAAGCATCAAGGCTTGGCCTTGATGCTTTAGTATAGGAATATATAGTATAGCCCTAGGGGGGGGGGGGGGGGGGGGGGGGGGGGTACCCACCCCACCCAGGGTTAGCAACTTTCGTTTTGGGTCTCAGGCTTAGTATCAGCACTGCCCCCCCCCCCCCCCTAGGGCCTTATGTGTCCGTGGCTTAAAGGACCGAAACACGGCGCAGACGGGACCAGTGCGGTGTTGAGCACATACCCATTCCAAGCACGTTCTTGCAATCCCCCCATTCCAGTAGGGTACTTCGCGTAACGCGACTTGCTGCCCTCAGCACGCAGGATTACTTCCTCGCACTCTTTTCCTTTTGGTACTTCAACCATTGGTGCTGCACACGGCAACCCCATGTCCACTGTGCTCTGCGGAGTTTACTTCGCAGATTGCCACCGTAAAAAGAAGCCAAGTCAGTGCTGCCTAGCGAGTCGCAGTCACAATCAGGGCGAGTGCCCTGAGTTTTTTAACTGATTGCTCAGACACGGTTGTAGGGGCCTTCTCCCCGTGACGGATTCGCCTGTGCTCTAGTAGCGCGGGTGGTCCTGGCTGTGACGAGCTACGAACAGCCGCCTGACAAACCAGACTCACACCGCAGTCCTGTCTGCGACACTCAGGTTCCACGCTGATGATGGTCCGCCTTATGTGTCCGTGGCTTAAAGGACCGAAACACGGCGCAGACGGGACCAGTGCGGTGTTGAGCACATACCCATTCCAAGCACGTTCTTGCAAACCCCCCCCCCCCCCCCCCCCCCCCTAGGGCTATGTAGGAAGGAAACGTTGGAAACGTTTCCGTTTCCGTTTCCGTTTCCGTTTCCTTCTTTTTGGCGGTGGATGGAAACGCCGTTCTTTCCCCCCCCCCCCCCTCCTTTTTCTGGATATACGCCAAGAGACAGTGTTTCATCTACACTAAGATTCCCCCCCCAGAGACCGTACTAGTTTCGGGTTTTAATTGTGGTCACGAACTTGACTATTGCAGAATCTTTATCGGTCATTCTCAGTGTTGGCATTGCCTGCGACCTATGTTGCCCGTTGACATTCGGTGGTGGTCTCTCCAGGGTTAGACCTGCTTTGAAATAGTTGCCTCTTTTCGCCGTTGAACGCCACGAAAAAAAACACACCGCCGACAGGTCGTCGTCACCAATCTTGAGTCCATGACTGCACCTAACCCAGCGTACCGCCTTGCTGTAGACATGAAATGTCCATTTGTAGAAGGTAAGTGTGCAGACGGACCCTGCAAGGAGTAGCGGCAGCGAGCCACTGCATATGTTCGGCGGAGGACTGCGAAGGTCGCAAGACACCAAACTGATCGTCCTTCGGGATCGACGGAAACACAAAAGAAAACTCGCCGGAAACACAAAAAGACAGGCGCTACGTTTTGCTAGTTCGTGCCGGCCCCACCAAAAACACGCTGCCTACGTCTTTTTAGCCTGCACAATACATTGAAGGGCAACCCGCAAGATTGTTAGTCCTGACGAAAAGCAGTTCCGGAGTATAAGATTGCGAAGCGAATGCAACGTGGTAACTGACTGAGAAAGCGGACACGTGTCCATGGTGACAAACGCGTTTGTCACTTACAAAGAGACGGTTATCAGAGAACAGCACACGTTCTGCAGAGTCCTGCAAAGCTCTGCAAAGTTGCGAAAAGTTGCAACAAGTTGTGTTCAAGTGTCCGATGAAACCCCATGTCAATACCACCCAACGACTGCGACGCGCGTGCTCTTGACAGACGCTACTGCATTTCGCTAGCTGGGAAGGATGCAAAAAGCGATCTGTTGTCCATGGGGGCAAGGAAAAGCGTTTTTCGAACGCTTCCACCCGGCATTAAACCCACATTTTCGTGTGAGTTACAACAGTTCCTCTTTTGTAATTGTTGCGCTCGTGGGGGTGTCGCCGGCACCGCACCTCTGTGGATTGCAACCGACGTCCTCCTCGAGTATCTCCCGCAAAGCAGGTGCTTATTCGGAGGCCGTCGATCCCTATTCATTTAGGCGTGTTTCGCCTCAATTTTCTTTGGCGCGGGGCGGGAAAGAGTGCCTTTTCAGAAAGCAGCTCTTTACCCCAGGTTTGCCTGGTACGTTTCTGCTGTCAATCAGTAGGGCGTAGCAAGCGCCCGCGCCAGGTTCCCTTGTAGATCGTGACGATGCGACGAGAGTAGAGAATATGCGACCGTTCTCGCGTACACCTTAAGCTTCTGGTCCATGTTCCAAGACAGACACACCTACACCCCCTTCCCTTTATGCTTCCCTTTTGCTTGCCATCAGCTCAGCCCTAGAGCATGAGCCAATTCACCCCCGACGGCGAGTCCACTCGAATTCATTCGACTTTTCGCACGATTACGCTCTCTACTAAACTGATGCAGATTATCGCCATAGGGAACGTGTCAGTTAGACTTTGGCGGACAATGTCCGGCATGGGGAGGAGTCGCTTGCGTGGGCCTTATTTTAATGGTTTGCCGTGCCGCCATATGTCCGCCACCGGGATAAAAAGGGGGGGGAGGGGGGGGCGATGGGCGTCGGCCACAGTAGCCTGTAGGACGAAGCCATGGTTTGCCATGCCGTCATCTGTCCGTCAAAAAGTATAAAGGTGGGGGAGGAGGGGGGGTTCTTCGCTATGCCGGCAAGTGTCCGCCAAAGTCTAACTGACACGTTCCCATAGATTCTTTGCATTCTAACCCAAGCTACAAGGCTCGACAAACGTTCGATCGGGCGGGGGGGTGAAATGGCTCAGAGCAGTGGTGGTAGTAAACGCTGAATGGACGCGTTTTCCGTAAAATACGTCAAAGAGTAGACGTTTTTGAACGGCACACGTTCATCAGCCCCTTTGGCACCGCAAAGCAGTTGGGAGACGCTGCCGTTGAAACCGGGCACGTGTTTGACGTGCGTGAGTGCGCCCCCAGACCCGCACCGGACTGCGAGAGGGGGTTTGCGTCGCTTGCGCGGCCGGCTGCACTCTTCGCATTGAGGGAGTGCCACTCTCGCACTTTTTTGTATAAGCACTTAGCAGTTAAAGCACCTGCTTTGCAGGAAATACTTGAGGAGGCTGCCAGCTGCAAAAGATCAAAGGAGGTAAATGTGCTGTAGCCCACACGAAACACGTGGCGGGCGTAAGCGTTCAAAAAAAAAAAGAAAAAAAAAAAGACCCACTTTGTAGTTGTATGGGTTCTCCCCCTCTAGGCTCCTTCGAAGTAAGCACAAGGCAGCCCCTCGAGTATTTTCACACCAGCGCACCTGCCTGCCGAAGGCCGGGGGGGGAACGGCACCCGCTCGCTTTCCAGGCCTGTTTCGTGGGTGTACCAATGCATCGTGGGTACTGAAAATTAGTGGGTTGGCAGCGGACTACATGTAACTTGGCAAATGCAGGTGAGTTCCGCTACTGTGCGCGCACAAACGAAAGAAAGCGCCATGCTATTTTTTTTGGTATAAGCACCTGCTTTGTTGGAAATCCTTGAGGAGGCTGCCAGTTGTGAAATCTCATAGTGTGGTACTCACCGGCATGCTGATGACTCCCTCACTATCGCAACAATATTCCAATCTCAAAGAGGTAAAAGTGCTGCAGCCCACACGAAACACAGGTAAGTCTGGGTTTAGTGGCGGGCGTAAGCGTTCTACAACAAAGACCCACTTTGTAGTCGTATTTTGTTTTTCTCCTCCTCTAACCTCCGTCGAAATGAGTCACACGGCAGTCCCCCGAGTATTTTTGTTACTTCCTTCCGTGGCCGCGCCTTTCTGTCACACACCCCGCATATCCATTCCAAACACGTTGTCTTGCAACCTCCCCCCTTGCAGGTATGCTGCCAGTAAGGATGAATCCATGCGAGGAACCCGCCGACCTTTCCAGGTCGGCAGCACCCGAGCGATTGCACATCCGTATCCAAGCCGGTCCTCCTCTATCCCCATGGAGTGTCCGATGAAACCCCTTGTCAACATCACCCAACGACTGCGACGCGCGTGCAAAATGTCGGATACTAGCTTCTGTCAGGAGCACGCGTGACGCAGCCGTTTTCCATAAAGGTGAGATGGGAGGCATCGGCTCACTCTGTCAGAGGACCACACCACCCCTATCCCCATGGAACGACATCGAGGTGCCCGGCCGCTGTCCATCGCCGGCATTCGAACCTCAAAACCTCACGATGCACCGCAGTATACCCGGTCTATCAGGTGCATCCCTATACTCCCCTCGAACTGCATAGAATTGCCTGGAGCTGTCTTCGGGCAAACCGACTTATTTGCGCAGTAAAGCGGCCCCAATGCCTGGAATCAGGGGTTCCCCCGAACGACGTAGGTCGCGGTGTACAGAAAATACTGGCACGTCGCACCTACCCTCCCCGCTCCGTCCCGACCCCCCGTCTTCATCCTCGTATTTACACTGAGTCTTCCCCTCGCCCCCCCACTCACGTGTCTTTGTATCAAGTCCTGTCCTCTTGGTTCCTTTGGTGCGCGCGAACAAATCATACACAGTTTCGACGCCCAAGCCCTGTGTGGGAGAGAAGTCCAGCACAGCTGTGTGCTATGAGCAACGCCTTCGTGCGACGACAATCACCCGGACAATCGGGCTTTTATGCGAACCTTCACCTGGGGGCAACAACGAAGTTTGAGGGCACATTTACTAGCGACGTTTCGCATATCCGGCCTGTAGGCAGAACTATAGTTGGTTGCCTCTCAGAGTCAAGAGACCCCGATTCGGAGCAGTATCTGACGCTGACCTGCCGGACGATGGGCAGCCCTTCACACGCTTGCTGCTTACCTTCCTGATACCTGCAGATCAGGCCTGCATGCCCCATCAAAAGCAATCGAAAATAAAACAAAAGAGCTTTACCACCTTGCGCGGCGTCACGGGATGTTTGGCAGCCGCTGCTAAACAACAGTGCGTGCTAATCCATGTGGTTCATGTACTTAAAAGAACTCAATGCCACACAAACATAACGTGGGCGGCGCCGAAGCTTTACCAGCTTCGGCTGACACCATTTGCGCACTTAACCATGGTTAAGAAGACGACTGAAAACATAGACACAAGATAGCTCAACGCATCTGCAGAGTAACACGAAAAGCCTCCAGGCAAAAACCCGTTCTCAGACTTCTTCTCTTCTCGCTCTTTTCCATTTAAGGCCTGCATGCCCCATCAAAAGCAATCGAAAAGAAAGCAAAAGAGCGTTTTACCACCTTGAGCGGTGTCACGGGATCTTTGGCAGCCGCTGAGTTCTTTTGAGTACATGAACCACATAGATTAGCATGCACAAACAAAGCAGTGAACGCAAGACGCTGTAACTCCGCACCTGCTTTGTAGGAAACACACGAAGAGGCTGCCTACTGCAAAATTACAAGAAGAGTGCCAAATCTGGAATGGCGAAACACGTCGAGTGCCAAAGGAAACGCCGTGAGCGTTCTCTTTTTGAGTTTCCAATTCATTGGCACCACCTTGTAGATCCCGGGTCGGGGGTTCAAATACGCTTGTGTCTGCGCCCTACGCGCGCGCGTAGTATGTATAGACAGACCAACAGAGCAACCAAACCACGACCCCGAGATCGACCCCCTGAGGAGGGCTGGTACCCCTGCTGAAGAAACGCCGTGAGCGTTCTCTTTTTGAGTTTCCAATTCATTGGCACCACCTTGCTACTCCATTTACACGGCGCAATACCTTTTGGCACGCTGGTTGTTCTCAGATCACTGACGGCATCCCATGCGCGGCTTTCGCGTGCTGTCAACATTGTCTGAAACGGTTCAACAAGGAACCCCTGTACGTAGGAGGAGCAGTGTGAACTTGCATGTATGCAGGTACCGCAAGGGGTAGGCTTGCATTGTCATTGACTAGGCTTGCTTGAGAACGTCGTCCGAAGACGATCTCAATGCGATGGACGATGATGATGAGGACCGGCTGGTGATATCCAGCTCCATTCTTTCAACGCTGCGCTTTCGCGCCGCGTGCTTTTTCATGAATTTCCCCGCCGGCAGCTCTGCCGAGGCAGTTGCTCGGGGGGATGATCTACGAGGATGATGATGGGGCAAGGCTGGTGATATCCAGCATTTTGTGCCGTCACCATTGGCTGAAACGATCCAACAAGGAACCCCTGTAAGTAGAGATGTACTATTAAAAAAAGAAAAGGACCTGGGGTTTGTGCCCTACCGTGTGCTTTTGTGCGCCAGGACGTAAGCTGCACGCGAGGTCTCTCCAGTCGAATTCTTTTAAAGAATATTCGCTGAAGGGACGGGCCTTTAGAGGCCTTGACATGGACAAACTTGTCTAGTCGTAGGGGGAGCAGAGTCACGTTTCGACGTAACGAAACCAAGATTCACCCGCCCAGGCTGCAGCAAACGTTCCGCTAATAATAGAACGTGGGGGGCCCAAGACTAGACTCCACGAGGGAATGTACTTGGTGTCGGTCACAAACAGTCCCGGACATGGCTAGCCATAACCCATAACGAAAGCGTGCACCAAATATACAGCCCGTAACCATATAGCCCTTTCTTGCTCTAAGAGAACCCATTCGTGAACGGTCACACGGAGACCCTAAACCCCCGGAATTTCAAGCGAACTTTAACTCTTGGCAGCGGTTTAGCCAGAACGCTTGTGTGTAGGTTAAATCGAAAGCACCCGTGAATCAAAAAACCCACCCACCAGGACGAGGGACGAAAAAAACAACAACAAAAACAAGCCAAAATGCTGAGAAGAACCGGAGCGCGCATAATGCGACCGACTGCGGCCCTCCTCGACGCTTGGATCAGTGCGTGACGACCGTCCGACGGGTCCGGGGCTCGGATCCCGCCGAGCGTGTTTTTGAGTCTAACAAATGCAATTTGCCAAGAACAAAAACCGATCGATGGCAGCGTACTATCTTTCACTCCCGTTAGGTGAACGAAACAGGTTTGAAGGATGTGCGCACAAAGAAATATACCAATTTCTGCTTCCCTGCAGACAGTATTCGCTGCCAGCTAAAAAGTACGTTGGCAGCGGTTTAACCAGAACTCATGAATACAAAAACCTACCAGGCAAACCAGGACAAGGGACGAAAAAACAACAACAACAAAAAAAAAAAAAAAAGAAGCCAACATGCTGAGAAGAACCGGAGCGTGCATGATGCGACCGACCTCGGCCCTCCTCGACGCTTGGAGGGAGAAGATGCCGTACGCGCGCTATGTCTCGATCGCGACGCGGTACCTGCACAAGGGACTCTCGGACAAGAACTACGTGAAATACGTCCGATTCTCGGAGCCGTGCTTCGAGGCCGTCAAGCCGAGCGAGCAGGGCGGCAGCGAGAAGGTGGTGGTTGTGCCGAACGAGTACGAAAAGATGTAGGAGCGAAGGCTCGGGGATTATGCAGTCGGGGAGGAGTAAATCAGCGGGCTCATTTGTTTTTTTTTCAGCTTGGAAGCAAATGCTCGACGATGCTGCCAGACAAAGAACCGAAGGGATCCCAAGTACCGAACCACATGTTGAACGGACGTGAGGTCATGCGGGTCTACCCCTACGCGACAAATCACACGAAAACAACAGGTCATAGTCCTGAGTGAGAAAACCGGTGGTGTAAGCGAAGACAGCCTACCTCAATATTTCCTCACTTCCATTCGGAGTCAAAGCAGCTACGTCGAATATTTCCGTCCTTTTTTTTTTTGTGTTCCCATCTCGTTTTTTTTTTGTGTAAGCACCTACTTTGTAGGAAATGCTTGAGGAGACTGCCAGTTGCGAAAGATCAAAGGTGTGGCATGCCGGTGACTCCCCACTATTGCAACAATATTCCGAGATTAAAGGAGATAACTGTGCTGCAGCCCACACGAAACACAGGTAAGTCTGGGTTTAGTGGCGGGCGTAAGCGCTCAACAAAAAAGACCCACTTTGTAGTTGTATTGATTTCTCCCCCTCTAGCCTCCTTCGAAATGAGCACAAGGCAGTCCCTCGAGTATTTTTTATATCGAAAGTATGCTAATACTAGTTAACCAGACCTCTTGAGTTTGTGCTAACCACGTTTTGGGGAGTCGGGAGAACCTACAAAGCCAAAAGCAGGACCGACCCCCCGTTCGTGAGAAGAAGCGAAGAGTAAAACAGCAAAAAAAAAAGCCAAAATGCTGAGAAGAACCGGAGCGTGCATGATGCGACCGACCTCGGCCCTCCTCGACGCTTGGAGGGAGAAGATGCCGTACGCGCGCTATGTCTCGATCGCGACGCGGTACCTGCACAAGGGACTCTCGGACAAGAACTACGTGAAATACGTCCGATTCTCGGAGCCGTGCTTCGAGGCCGTCAAGCCGAGCGAGCAGGGTGCCACCGTGAAGGTGGATGTTGTGCCGAACGAGTACGAAAAGATGTAGGAGCGAAGGCTCGGGGATTATACAGTCGGGGAGGAGAAAATCAGCGGGCCCATTTGTTTTTTACCAGCTTGGAAGGAAATGCTCGGCGATGCTGCCAGACAAAGAACAGAAGACCCCAAGTGCTGTAACTACCGAACCACGTGTTGAACGGACGTGAGGTCATGCGGGTCTACCCCTACACGACAAATCACACGAACACAACAGGTCACAGTCCTGAGTGAGAAAACCGGTGGTGTACACAAAGAACAAATCAGACTGCGTCTGTATTTGCCCCCTACCTCTATATACTTCCTCCCTTCCATCCGGAGTCAAAGCAGCTACGTCGAGTGTTTCTATCCTTTTTTTTTTGTTCCCATCTCGTTTTTTTTTGTACAAGCACCTACTTCGTTGGAAATGCTTGAGGAGACTGCCAGTTGCGAAAGATCAAAGGTGTAAATAGTGTGGTACTCATCGGCATGCCGATGACTCCCCACTATCGCAACAATATTCCAAAATCATGGGAGGTAAATGTGCTGCAGCCCACACGAAACACAGGTAAATCTGGGTTTAGTGGCGGGCGTAAGCGCTCAACAAAAAATACGCACTCTGTAGTTGTATTGATTTCTCCCCCTCTAGCCTCCTTCGAAATGAGCACAAGGCGGTCCCTCGAGTATATTTTATATCGAAAGTATGCTAATACTGCAGGGAATAGTTAACCAGACCTCTTGAGTTTGTGCTAACCACGTTTTGGGGAGTCGGGAGAACCTACAAAGCCACAAGCAGGACCGACCCCTCCGTTCGTGAGAAGAAGCGAAGAGTAAACCAACAAAAAAAAGCCAAAATGCTGAGAAGAACTGGAGCGTGCATGATGCGACCGACCTCGGCCCTCCTCGACGCTTGGAGGGAGAAGATGCCGTACGCGCGCTATGTCTCGATCGCGACGCGGTACCTGCACAAGGGACTCTCGGACAAGAACTACGTGAAATACATCCGATTCTCGGAGCCGTGCTTCGAGGCCGTCAAGCCGAGCGAGCAGGGTGCCACCGTGAAGGTGGATGTTGTGCCGAACGAGTACGAAAAGATGTAGGAGCGAAGGCTCGGGGATTATGCAGTCGGGGAGGAGTAAAGCAGCGGGCCCATTTGTTTTTTTCAGCTTGGAAATGCTCGGCGATGCTGCCAGACAAAGAACAGAAGGGATCTACCGAACCACGTGTTGAACGGACGTGAGGTCATGCGGGTCTACCCCTACGCGACAAATCACACAAACACAACAGGTCACAATCCTGAGTGAGAAAACTGGTGGTGTAAGCGAAGAACAAATCAGATATATTGTATATTTCCTCCCTTCCAATCGGAGTCAAAGCAGCTACGTCGAGTGTTTCCGTCCTTTTTTTTTGTGTTCCCATCTCGGTTTTTTTGTATAAGCACCTACTTCGTAGGAAATGCTTGAGGAGACTGCCAGTTGCGAACAAAGGTGTATATAGTGTGGTACTCATCGGCATGCCGGTGACTCTCCACTATCGCAACAATATTCCAAGATCAAAGGAGGTAAATGTGCTGCAGCCCACACGAAACACAGGTAAAACTGGGTTTAGTGGCGGGCGGTCAGCGTTCAACAAAAAGACCCACTTTGTAGTTGTATTGTTTTCTCCCTCCCTGTAGCCTCCTTCGAAATGAGCACAAGACGGTCCCTCGAGTATTTTTTATATCGAAAGTTTGCTAATACTGCAGGAAATAGTTAACCAGACCTCTTGAGTTTGTGCTAACCACGTTTTGGGGAGTCGGGAGAACCTACAAAGCCAAAAGCAGGACCGACCCCCCGTTCGTGAGAGAAGCGAAGAGTAAAACAGCAAAAGAAAAGCCAAAATGCTGAGAAGAACCGGAGCGTGCATGATGCGACCGACCTCGGCCCTCCTCGACGCTTGGAGGGAGAAGATGCCGTACGCGCGCTATGTCTCGATCGCGACGCGGTACCTGCACAAGGGACTCTCGGACAAGAACTACGTGAAATACGTCCGATTCTCGGAGCCGTGCTTCGAGGCCGTCAAGCCGAGCGAGCAGGGTGCCGCCGTGAAGGTGGATGTTGTGCCGAACGAGTACGAAAAGATGTAGGAGCGAAGGCTATACAGTCGGAGAGGAGTAAATCAGCGGGCCCATTTGTTTTCCGTCCCCCCTTTTTTTTTTGTGTTCCCATCTTTTTTTTTTTTTTATATATACCGAAACATGAAATGTTGGAGGAAATGAGAAGCTCGTCGCCGTAAACCGTGGCGTTTGCACTTGCATCCTGAATCCAGCTTCACGTAAAAGCGATCAGACACTGCGTTCAACGAAAGCAACTCTCTCTTTCATCATCGCCATCCTCATTAGTTTTTCGTAATAACAATTAATTGTAAACACGAAAGAGAACGCTGGCAGCGTGTTTGGGAGAAGTTTAGCCTACCGATCATATTCACTCACTATCACTCACTAACAGGCTAATCCTCCCCCGGCACGTACAAACAAACATCGCGCCTATTCTTTTTGTATCAGCCGCGGTTGTGCGAGTGACTCTCATTCTCGTGTTCCTTCAATGAACGCACCGCGGAATAAGGGATTTCCAGCCTCTCTTTTCCCCGGTTCCTTTCGTTCGCTTCATCCCTCTTTTTCGCGAAGCAAGGGTATCTTTCCGAGGTACTCTTCGCGAAGCAAGGGTATCTTTCC
This sequence comes from Diplonema papillatum, assembly GCA_030068145.1. Classification (NCBI taxonomy): domain Eukaryota; phylum Euglenozoa; class Diplonemea; order Diplonemida; family Diplonemidae; genus Diplonema; species Diplonema papillatum. The sequence continues at coordinate 16,148 of JAPJBO010000535.1, forward strand.
GAGGTACTCTTCGCGAAGCAAGGGTATCTTTCCGAGGTACTCTTCGCGAAGCAAGGGTATCTTTCCGAGGTACTCTTCGCGAAGCAAGGGTATCTTTCCGAGGTACTCTTCGCGAAGCAAGGGTATCTTTCCGAGGTACTCTTCGCGAAGCAAGGGTATCTTTCCGAGGTACTCTTCGCGAAGCAAGGGTATCTTTCCGAGGTACTCTTCGCGAAGCAAGGGTATCTTTCCGAGGTACTCTTCGCGAAGCAAGGGTATCTTTCCGAGGTACTCTTCGCGAAGCAAGGGTATCTTTCCGAGGTACTCTTCGCGAAGCAAGGGTATCTTTCCGAGGTACTCTGTCGCTGCCCAACTGCATGTCACCGGAGGGAGCACGGCACCGCGCATAGCAAGGATGTGCATTTTGCCTCCAAAAAGGTGGTCTGGGATGAAAATGGGTATCGCGACGGCCTACGAGGCATACCCGGAGCGTAAAAAAGGGGGGGTGAGAGGGTGTGGAAGGCCGGCGATGGCCCACACTCGCGTCCATTCCTGCACCCTCTGTAGAAGAAAGCGACGGGAGTTCGTTTGCGTGTAACCGGTGCGCGCGGCAGTGTGTATAAACCCCGATGGAGGAATTACTCCGGGTTGCTACCCTGCACGCCTACAGCCCCAACAACGAGACTATGCCTCCCGTGTAGCTTCGCCCAAATCGGCACCACCGCTGCGGGAGAAAGAAATGAACGGGCATGATTCTTGTGCGATTCGTGCCTCTTTTCCTCGTACGTGTCCATTCCAAATGCAGCGAGCTCTCGTTGAAGCGCAGCTGCTGGCGCGACCCCGCAATCTCGTGTTAGTTGGATGGATAATGAGTTGAGAAGAGCCTACAGCGTCACCGGCGAAGGATCCGTGTTAGCGTTTTCGCAACGCCATCGGCCTTGACGTGGGTCAAACGCACACCAGGGGGGGTTCGGGACCTTCTCTCTCTCTTTTTTTTTTTTTTTTTTAAGCCACATGCATTGTGGCTACTTTCTCCTACTCTTGCGGTGTACGGTCTTTTGCTTTTTGGTCGTTTTTTTTTCTTCCTTTCATTCTCGGGATTTTCTCTTTGGTTTCCTTTAAGTAGTCTCTTTTCTTTCGGAATCTGAGGTACCAGGGAAAGCCTGCTACACGGGAGCCAAGCTTCACGTGTTTGGCGGCACTGCAGAGCCGACAACCAGCTTCGGTTGCCTCATCGGAGCGCGGCTGGTCGGCTTACGGGAGTGAACACGCTTGCGCGTACCCCGGGTTGCGGCGGACGTAGGTTCCGTCGACACTCACGAAACCCTGCTTTTAAGTATCCTTTTTTCGACTCCCTCTTCGTCCTGGACGAAGGAGGTGCATTTCCAGAGAAGTCACAGCCGTATGCATACGTATGCATAGCCGTATGTATAGCCGTATGCAGCGCCGTATGCGTATGCAGGTTTGGGTGCATACGCGTATGCAGCCACCATAGTCCTAGGGTGGTTGTCTCCATGGCGTATGCAGGTGCGGAGCGGCTGTGGATGACGACGACACAGGCATGCGGCAGGTGCTCGCTTATGGTGACCTGCTGGGCATGCGCCTCGAGGACTGCAAGCAGCTTGTGGTTGAGGTAGAGGCTTCACGCAAGCCCGGGAACCTCAAGCGGAAAGGCGCTACAAAGGCAGCACGCTTCTCCTTCAGCGGGTCGGACGCGGTCGTGACCGAAGCCGACGAGGCCTGAGTGGGGGCTTTTAGCATGTGCACGAACCACCACCTGGCTCGAAGCGCTGGTTCCTAAAGGAAATGGCTGCTGCGCCACTGAGAAGAACACACCGTGGCTCCTCAGGTGAGCAAAACGATGAAAGTGTGACGTGTTCGTTGAGGTCTCAGACGGAAGTTGTCACCGTAGTTGCCGTAAAAGAGTCTTTCAGACAAAGGTCAGTGCGTTCATGTCGCGCTCAGTCACAAGCAGGGCGGGTGTCCTGTTTGACCTTCCTAGCTGCTCCAGGCCAGTGTCGCGCGGGGTCAAGGCTCTCCGGAGCTGGGAATGGATCTACTGGGAACACAGTCGATGAAGTGTCCCCTGCTGTTCCAGTATATCTGTCTCTAGCCTCGGAGAGCCCCGCGGTCAGATCTCTCCAGGCTGGGAATGGTACTACTGTAGTCTCTTGAATCTGTGGCGCCGAGCTCGTCGTAGATGTCGTTCTCCGCGAAGGGGTCCTTGTTCCTACAGCGTTTGAACGTCGCCATGACGCGTTTGGTCTGCGCAGTCAGTTTGCGGGTGGAGGCATCTGCGGACAGCTTGCCTGTAGCATTCATGAAGTCCACCAGCGCTTGTTCACTGTTGTTCCAGTAGACAGTCCGTTCCCAGCACCGGCCCCGGGCCGGCCCCCACACGGGTCCGGGCAGCAACGAGCGACGAACCTGCAGACGCTCAACTTCCGCGCTGATGATGGTCCGCCCTACCCTCCGTGGCTTAACCCTATTTCGACGAGCCGGAAATATACGTCCGGTTTAATCGTTTTCCCCCTCGCGCTTGCATGTGCGCCGGGGCACCAGACCTAAAAAAAAAAAACATGGAACGGAACGATTTTTGTGACGTATCTTTCCATTGCCGCTCGGAGGCCAAAAGATCGTCACCTAATTGACGATCGATCAGTGGGTATGTCCATGTCGACCTTGTCACAGAAACCGTCAACCGGAGACCCTAAAACACCGAACCTCTAAACCACAATAAACGCTAGAAACCCCGCGCACCGCGAGAGTAGGCGAAAGTAGAAAGGGAAACTGGAGTTTTCGTTGACCGCACTACCCAGGGGTTTCAGGTGGCAACTTGGCAAATGATGATGTTCAGAAGGTCCTACTTTGGCGGTTCAGTTTCCTCACACATTGCAAGTGACTAAAAACCACAGAATTAATCTGTGGTTCGCCCCGTCGGAATAGGGTTAAAGGACCGAACCACAGAGCAGACAGGACACGGGCGTGGTGCACACTTGACTCCAGGTACGTTCTAGCCCCTTCCCTCCCGCTGCAAACACCAGAGAGCAGGCTCTCCCAACGGAAAGGGGAGGGATAAAGGAAAACCAACCTGTTGGGCACCCCCAGGTGGCCCAATCAAGGGGGAAAGGCCGTCACGATATTGGCGTTCAAACGCAAGCGCGACGACAGCACAGACGCGCCGATGGACGTCGATGACCGGGCGCCTGTGCTGTGGCTGCATGACGGGGCGCCGGCCAGCAAGGAAGCCGCCTTTGCGCTCCACGAGGCAGCCCAAGAGCAGGGCTTGACGTCTAATGTCGGCAGCGTGAAAGTGTGGTCGAAGATCGGGTTTTTGAAGACGCCCGTCTCGTTCATCCTCGTCGACCCGGCTTGCAAGCTGGAAGAGCCGCCGCTCGACGACATGTGGGCGGCACTCTGTCTTGACCTGCCGCCGAACGTCTTCGCGGGCATCTCGTTCTTCTGCCACGGATCGCCGCACCTGGCCAGCAAGCTGACCTCCTTAGGTATGCCATCCATCCAAGACCCCGGTTTGAGTGACAAGCAACCTGGTGGATCCTGCCCAGTGGGTCTGCAGGCGGCTCATTGAATCGGTGGCAATCTACGCGGGGGAAGGCGCCTTCCCCGCTGCTGGCATGCAAAACAAAACATACACGAGAGGCTATCCCCTTAGGAAGGTCCACAAAGAAGACTGCGCAAGCAAAATAAGCACAGGCACCAGAACGACGTAGGTCGTCAGTCCGCACAAAAAAGACCAATTGCAACCCTGTACACTAAAGCGCAGTTGCCATCTCGCAACAACATCCTTTCCCCAGGCGCCAAGCGGCTGGAAGCGTTCGCCGCCGCAGAAGCCCTTCCCGCCAGCCAGCTGCCCGGCTTCTTCGAGCCGCGCCTGCAGCAGCTGCCCCGCGACGACGGCGCGCGGCCGAACGTGCCGCGCTCGCTGTTCACCGCTAGGCCGCAGCCGCCGAAGGCGGCGAAGACGGCGGCCCCCGCAGCAGCGGCCTGCACCACCAGCGAGAATTTGGTGCAAGCCCAGACTATTAGATACACGGACGAAGCTAGCACCCAGGGCTTGCCAGTTGTCGCACCTGCTTCCCCGGATCGATCTTCACGTCGTAGGAAGGTCCACAAAAATAGGCACAGGCACCAGAACGTCGTAGATCGTCAGCCGCACCAAAAAGACAAATTGCAACCCTATACACTAGAGCGCAGTTAACAACACCCTTTCCCCAGGCGCCAAGCGGCTGGAAGCGTTCGCCGCCGCAGAAGCCCTTCCCGCCAGCCAGCTGCCCGGCTTCTTCGAGCCGCGCCTGCAGCAGCTGCCCCGCGACGACGGCGCGCGGCCGAACGTGCCGCGCTCGCTGCTCACCGCTAGGCCGCAGCCGCCGAAGGCGGCGAAGACGGCGGCCCCCGCAGCGGGGGCCTGCACCACCAGCGAGAATTTGGTGCAAGCCCAGACTATTAGATACACGGACGAAGCTAGCACCCAGGGTTTGCCAGTTGTCGCACCTGCTTCCCCGAATCGATCTTCACGTCGTAGGAAGGTCTACAAAAATAGGCGCAGGCACCAGAACGTCGTAGATCGTCAGCCGCACCAAAAAGACAAATTGCAACCCTATACACTAAAGCGCAGTTAACAACACCCTTTCCCCAGGCGCCAAGCCGCTGGAAGCGTTCGCCGCCGCAGAAGCCCTTCCCGCCAGCCAGCTGCCCGGCTTCTTCGAGCCGCGCCTGCAGCAGCTGCCCCGCGACGACGGCGCGCGGCCGAACGTGCCGCGCTCGCTGTTCACCGCCAGGCCGCAGCCGCCGAAGGCGGCGAAGACGGCGGCGCCCGCGCCGGCGGCCCCCGCAGCGGCGGCCTGCACCACCAGCGAGAAGTACCGGAAAGACGGCTCCCGGTGCTTGACGGTCCGCTTCGCGCTCGAAAGCGCGAAGGACCGCCTGGGCGTCCAGTTCGAGCAGCTCGAAGACTCGGCGGTGTGCGTCGTGAGCTCACTCAAGAAGGGGTCCATCTCCGACAAGGCCGGCGTCAAGAAGGGAATGCAGGCCATTTCCGTCGACGGCACGCCCGTCACCGGCCACGTCACGCTCCAGCGCCTGATCGACGCCATGCGCAAAAACAAAGGCGGAACCCTCGACCTCCGATACGCCGACGACGACGACGATTCCGACGAAAACGAAGCTCCGCCGGCGAGTGCGCCCGCGCAACCGGCAGCCCAACCGGACGCAGCGCCGGTTGTGGACACCACCGTGCACTTCACCTTCGCGTCGCAAACGGGAAACGCGGAGTCGATATGCGCGGAGATGAGCAGGGAAATCAGCGCGCTGGGACACAAAACGAGCCTCTCGTCGTTGAACGACGCCGTGGACGTGTACAAGGGCGGGATGGCCGGACTGCTGGTGGTGGTCGCGAGCACCACCGGCGACGGCGAGGTCCCGGACAACGCGAAGAAGCTCGTGCGGAACTTGAAAAAAAAAGTATGGCGCTTTCTTTTGTGTTTTTGTGCGCACCAGCGGAGACTCACCTGCTTTGGCGGGGGGGCGTCTTTCCACTTCACCTGGGGTCAAGTCCAGATCCTCGTTGGTGGGTGCGGACATCTTACGTTTCCTCTGTTTGTTCGTGCGCGCTGGCGTAACCTCACCTGCTTTGGTAAGTTTTCATGTAGTAGCGCTGCCAACATGGGGGGCCTAACTAGACTACACTCCTCGAAGGAATGTACTAGTTGGTCACAAACAGTCCCGGACATGGCTAGCCATAACCCATAACGAAAGCGTGCACCAAATAAACAACCCGTACCCATGTAGCCTTAGAGAACCCATTCATGAACGGTCACACGGAGACCCTAAACCCCCGGAATTTCAAGCGAACTTTAACTCTAAAAAACTCTAAAAAAAAAAGTACGTCCATTCGGGATCGTCGGAAACACAAAAAACCGCACAATTTTTTTTTTGGGCAAATTATCTTATAGCCACCCGGTATTTTCAATATTCCCTTATAGCCACGAAAAAAGAATTTTATTCCCTTATAGCCACGAACTGACTACAACCGTTTTTTTTTCCCTTATAGCCACCACGAAAGAATTTTATGGGAATTTAATGCCTGCTAATTTCGTGCAAAGCGCCGGCAGAGAACGAAACCACCGAACAGGACACGCATTTTCTTGTCCGGGGTTTCGGGCTCTGTCGCTTTCCGGAACTGGCGACACTACCAAGGTCGAATATACTCTTCCCGCAGTGGCCGCTGATAGACGCCTCTGGCCCTTATCGGCTGTCGGGCGGCCGGGTTGACATGGGTGGTCTCCGGCCCGCCCCTTCTGATAGACCTGGTGCTATCGGTTACCGCCTTCTTTTCTGGGCTTCCGGGCTGACATCGTCGGCCCGGTTGCCCGGCGTGGCTTCTGATAGACTTAGTGGTCTCTGTCCTGCTATCAGATACCCCGCCTTCTTTTTTGAGCTTCCGGGTTTGACTTAGTGGTCTCTGGCCTGCCCCGGTTGCTCTGCGTGACTCCTGATAGACTTAGTGGTCTCTGTCCTGCTATCAGTTGCCGCCTTCTTTTTCTTTCAAGCTCCCGGGTGACATGGGGGTCTTTGGCCTCCCCGGTTGCGCGCGTAACCTCTGATAGACTTAGCGTGCTATCGGTTACCCGCCTGCTTCGGCTTCCGGTTGACATAGTCAGCCCGGTTGCCCGGCGTGAGTTCTGATAGACTTAGTGGTCTCTGTCCTGCTATCAGTTACCCCGCCTTCTCTTTTGTTTTTAGAGCTTCCGGGTTTGACTTAGTGGTCTCTGGCCTGCCCCGGTTGCTCTGCGTGACTCCTGATAGACTTAGTGGTCTCTGTCCTGCTATCAGTTGCCGCCTTCTTTTTCTTTCAAGCTTCCGGGTGACACGGTGGTCTTTGACCTCCCCCGGCTGCGCGCGTAACTACTGATAGACTTAGCGTGCTATCGGTTACCCGCCTGCTTCGGCTTCCGGTTGGCATAGTCAGCCCGGTTGCCCGGCGTGAGTTCTGATAGACTTAGTGGTCTCTGTCCTGCTATCAGTTACCCCGCCTTCTCTTTTGTTTTTAGAGCTTCCGGGTTTGACTTAGTGGTCTCTGGCCTGCCCCGGTTGCTCTGCGTGACTCCTGATAGACTTAGTGGTCTCTGTCCTGCTATCAGTTGCCGCCTTCTTTTTCTTTCAAGCTCCCGGGTGACATGGGGGTCTTTGGCCTCCCCGGTTGCGCGCGTAACCTCTGATAGACTTAGCGTGCTATCGGTTACCCGCCTGCTTCGGCTTCCGGTTGACATAGTCAGCCCGGTTGCCCGGCGTGAGTTCTGATAGACTTAGTGGTCTCTGTCCTGCTATCAGTTACCCCGCCTTCTCTTTTGTTTTTAGAGCTTCCGGGTTTGACTTAGTGGTCTCTGGCCTGCCCCGGTTGCTCTGCGTGACTCCTGATAGACTTAGTGGTCTCTGTCCTGCTATCAGTTGCCGCCTTCTTTTTCTTTCAAGCTCCCGGGTGACATGGGGGTCTTTGGCCTCCCCGGTTGCGCGCGTAACCTCTGATAGACTTAGCGTGCTATCGGTTACCCGCCTGCTTCGGCTTCCGGTTGACTTAGTCAGCCCGGCTGCCCGGCGTGAGTTCTGATAGACTTAGTGGTCTCTGTCCTGCTATCAGTTACCCCGCCTTCTCTTTTGTTTTTAGAGCTTCCGGGTTTGACTTAGTGGTCTCTGGCCTGCCCCGGCTGCTCTGCGTGACTCCTGATAGACTTAGTGGTCTCTGTCCTGCTATCAGTTGCCGCCTTCTTTTTCTTTCAAGCTCCCGGTTGACATGGGGGTCTTTGGCCTCCCCGGTTGCGCGCGTAACCTCTGATAGCCTTGGCGTGCTATCGGTTACCCGCCTTCTTCGGCTTCCGGTTGACATAGTCAGCCCGGTTGCCCGGCGGGAGTTCTGATAGAATTAGTGGTCTCTGTCCTGCTATCAGTTACCCCGCCTTCTTTTTTCAAGCTTCCTTAAGCTTCCGGGTGTGACATAGTGGCCTCTGGCCTGCCCCGGTTGCCGCGTGTGACTTCTGATAGACTTAGCGTGCTATCGGTTACCCGCCTTCCTTATGCTTCCGGGTTTGACATAGTGGCCTCTGGCCTGCAGTTGCCGCGCGTGACTTCTGATAAACTTAGCGTGTTATCGGTTACCCGCCTTCCCGCCTTCTCTATGCTTTCGGGTTTGAGTGGCCTCTGGCCTGCCCCAGTTGCAGCGCGTGACCTCTGATAGACTTAGCGTGCTATTGGTTACCCGCCTTCTTTTAAGCTTCCGGGGTTGACATGTTGGTCTGTGGCCTGCCCTGGTTGCCGTGCGGGGCTCTGATGGACTTAGTGGTTCCTGGCCTGCTATCAGTTGTTTCGTCTTCTTTGAGCGTCTAGGTTTGACTGAGTGGCCTCCAGCCTGCCCCAGTTGCCGCGCGTGACTTCTGATAGACTTAGCGTGCTATCGGTTACCCGCCTTCTTTAAGCTTCCGGACTTGATGGTGGTCTCTGGCCTGCCCCGGTTGCGCGTCGACCGACGAGGCTGTCGATGAGTCCGCACGAGTCAGCACGAGGATGAAGCGCAAGGAGAAGCAGGACGGCTGCTACGTCCTGGCCATGGCGCAGATCGACGAGGTGAAGCGGTTTGTGGCGCGCAAGCAAGCCCGCCTGGCGGGGCGACGCGACACCAACCTGCATCGGTTCTCACAGGAAACAGCCACCCACGATGCGAGCTAGATGCTAATGTACATCGAGCGATACCTGACGTTCATCCGCATGTCGTGCAGTCGACGTCGCATACGGTCTATCTGTTATCGACATGGGCCTGTTCAGCCGATCCCCACACCAGGGCTCGTCGATGCCACAAACGGTCTTTTCACACTACTTCAAGTTCAAGCCGGACGACCTCGTGGCTCGGAAGGTGTTCAGAGGGATCAAGTGGGCCAGGGGGGAAGGTGTGCAGCCCTTAGACATGCTGCCGTACCTCCCAGGAGGGTCACCAGCCGGGTTCGACCTTGACACATGGGGCTCAATGGCTGACTCGCCGGCGGTGTTTACCCCCTGTTTAATATTTGAAAGTTCGTCGTCACTCTATCAACGCGGAAGGGACTCACCTCATCCGCGCATCAGCACCAACTCATCTCTCACTCCGGACGCTGCGTATTGCAGCGCCGACTGTCGGCTTCTGGTCCGCCGGAGTCAAGTTCCAGCTCCGAGGCGTGCTGAGGAGGTATGAGTTCGCCGAGCGCGCCCTCGGCGCCTTACCGGTGGACAGGGACATGTCCCAGATCACGACGAAATAACCGCGGCACTTCCTGCACACTGACACCGGTTCGGAGGCCCAGCGCATGCGCCTGGATTTCTTGATCCGCTGGGAAAGAGAGGTCCTCGCAACTTCCGCCGCATGGGCCCACATTGGCCTTCCAGACGAGATGCGGGATCTGGGTATCCAGGGCGCCGACGCCCTGCTGCCTCACCTCAAGTACGGCAGCGAATTTCTTGACCAGCTGGAAAGAGACGTCCTTGCAACTTCCGCTGGTCTGCGCGACGTGGACCCCCCGGTACGAGATGCCGCGGGATCTGGGTACCTGGGGCGCCACCTGCTGCATCACCTCAGGACGGGCTGCCCAGTATCGGAGTTAGTGGGTACGTCACCCACTCGCCTGGCCCGCCCGGTCAGTCCGAGATCACCAAAGAAGACCTGCTGCACCGCCAACCCGACGTCCTGGCAAGGTCGAGGCAGGTCATCCGTGCCGACCGGATCTGATCTCGGCGTGGGGACAACGACGTCGCCCCGGGCAACGCGTGCGTGACAAGGTCCCGGGAATAACATCGCGGCCCTGCCCACGCAAGCTCCTACACGCTTGGGGCGGGACTCCCCATCCGGGAGCGAAGTGCGCTAGGGCCGACCTCTGGCTGGTCCTGGCAGCGCTTCAGTCCCCTGATGTCGCGAAGGAGACGCGGTTGCTAGCTCCCGTTCGGGGCTTCCTCCCCGCCCTCCTTCGTTCGGGCGCTGCGCCAAAGGTCCATTGGGATAAGAGCCATTGGGACAATCCAATAGACACGTGAGCTGAATGGCGCGGTCGGCCAGCAAACGCAAGCTTGCTCGCCGCCAGCTGAGCTCCGTCTGTTAGACTCACAGCCATGGTTGCGCACCTGCCGCCTCCGTCGCTTAGTCAGTCCCGCACAGGCCGCCCCTGCTAGCAGCGGCTGCGCCGTCGGCTCTGTCCCACAGCTTTAGCAGGCCAGCTAAGGACCGTAACCACGTATTCTGTTTGGGCGAACGCGGCATTAAATGTACGTTAAATGCGCGGGACGAGTGGGAGCAACGGCTCCGAGTGACCCCTCGAAGGAGCGGAATTTAATGGGAATTTAATGCCAGCTAATTTCGTGCAAAGCGCCGGCAGAGAACGAAACCACCGAACAGGACACGCATTTTCTTCCCACCCGCCCGCCCCAGAAAATAGACGGGGGGTAGCCCACTTGAAGGGTTCCTTCTCGGCCAACGAGTCGCGAGGTAAAGGTATGTTGTGGGCCTTCGGGAGCACGCGTTCCCAGCGGCACGCTATGCGAGCGCCTTCCGAGGCACGGGTTCGGTATCGTCTCCGAAGGAACGGACGGCTGCACGCTGAAGCGCTCCCTCCATGCGCGAGATATGCACCTCGCTCCCTCCAAGCGCTATAATTAATGTACCCCGCGAACGCCTCCAGCCTCCGAGCTGTCATCGGATACGGCGGATGCCCGCTCGCACCACTCCCTGTGGACCACGTGCCTGACTCGACCTGTACGTCCTCTCGATCCTCCTGGTCGTGTACAGAGGCCTCACGTGGGCACGTCGGTACGGTCCGCAAGGGGGCTCGAGCGCGAGTCTCACGACTGCTGAGTTTGGACGGTAGGCGCGTATTCGTGTCGGGCCCTGCAGCTGCTAGGGGAGCACCGCTCCTGGGGGCCTCCAGCCTGCGAGCGATAAGGACAGTGGACGGTGTCCAAGACACAAGGCAAGTGATGCAGACGCCTACATTTGAGGGGGTCGGTCTGGTCCCGCCCGTTGCATGAGAGGCAGTGTCCTGCCTAAACATTGAACTAAGACTTTTCCCCCTGCGCCACCCGGAGGCGCCCGAAGGTTTGCCGGGCAAAGTCGTGGTCTTCGCTGCTGAAAGGTGTGGCGGCCGGCGCCTGCCTTGCCAGTGTGTCAAGTATACTTCTTTCAGGGAGGCCCTTGGCACTGCGGAGAAGCCAGGGGTCCTGTCGTGCCTCAACGAGAGCCGCCCCTCGGGAGGAGTAGAGCGGCCTTCGTCAGCCGCGCCGGGATAGGGGCTGCTGTCCCCTCCTCAAGACGAGCATGGACTGCGAGTGAAAAGATGGGCGATTGGTCAGCGGACACCATGGTCACCTACTACGGGGACAAGGTCCTCGGGGGCTGTGTCGAGGCGGGTCATTTTTCTTTCTCTAGCCCACATGTACACTGCGATTCAAAGCGGGCTGACCGGTGAGTAGGTCTGCCGCTCTGCGATGCTCGGACGATGAGGTTGCGGTCCCTGGCTTGCTAGGGCCGACTCGGCGAGGGACAATCCAATAGACACGTGAGCTGAATGGCGCGGTCGGCCAGCAAACGCAAGCTTGCTCGCCGCCAGCTGAGCTCCGTCTGTTAGACTCACAGCCACGGTTGCGCACCTGCCGCCTCCGTCGCTTAGTCAGTCCCGCACAGGCCGCCCCTGCTAGCAGCGGCTGCGCCGTCGGCTCTGTCCCACAGCTTTAGCAGGCCAGCTAAGGACCGTAACCACGTATTCTGTTTGGGCGAACGCGGCATTAAATGTACGTTAAATGCGCGGGACGAGTGGGAGCAACGGCTCCGAGTGACCCCTCGAAGGAGCGGAATTTAATTCCCTTATAGCCACGAAAAAAGAATTTTATTCCCGCCACGAAAAAAGAATTTTATTCCCTTATAGCCACGAAAAATAGCTATTTATTACCTGTTAATAATGGCGAAAATTTTCACTCGAGAACCCAATTTTTTGGCACGAGACCCGGAGGGTCGAGTGCCAAAAAATTGGGTTCGAGAGTGAAAATCTTTCGCCATTAATGGGTGATAAGATAATTTTATTTCACTGGTGTCCCAAATGAGTCACTCCAAACGACCCGGAAAAAGTGGGGTAGTGAAGAAAACAGAGTTACTGGTGTGGTCGGTGGGCCAGTTCCCCGTAGTTCCCCCGTAGTTCAACCAGGGGGGGGGGTGTCGTTTTTTTTTTTGCTTTTTCAGTTTTTGCTGAGTACTTCAGGGCTGTGATTCTTGATCTTGGCGAGCACTTCCTAGCGACTTTGCACCTTTCTGTCACACAATGTGGACAATTCTGATGATATTTGGCCCACGAAGGTCGGAAATCCAAGAGGATGAAGAAGAAGACACTGCGTAAAAACAAAATAAAACGACCAAAAAACAAGACGGCACACGTCCTCCGGAAATTGGAAAGCGAAATTTGTGGGATCTCGACGGTCAAACGGTTCCAACATCTTGATGAAATAACCCAGTCTGCAAACCTGTGACGTTTCTGCGCTACATCTCCTCGCTGCTTTCACTATCCTCGCTATTAGCTGTCTCGAAGCGCACCTTTTTCAGGGGGGGCTCGTCTTCTTGGGGTTGCTTCTTTCGCTGCCGGGAGGGAGACCTCGGACGCGGCAAAGCCTCGGGTTCTTCGGTTTTTGCATCCTTCTGTTCCAGGTCATGGAGCAACTTGCCAGCAACAACATTAGCCCGGAATCGCATGCTTCGGGCAAGGGCGTGCTGTTTTAGCTCGTCAAGAAGCAACTTCTCATCAGCTTCCTGACATGCAGACACAAGCTTGTCTTTGCTCCAGTTTTGGCAGGACTTGATACCTCGCCGTTCAGCTTGCTGCACAAGCGCATCCTTTCGCCAATGACTGTCTGCATCGAATCGCCAAGGAATCCTTTTGATGAAGTCATTGCGTTCTGCCTGCCACTTTTTCCTGTCGTCATGAGAAACTTGCTTCGCCTTGTAGTGGGTCAACTTCAGCAAACCGCATCGGTCTTTCCTCGCCTGGATAGTTTCTATCCTTTGCGCAGCATATTGCTGAATTGTCTTTGGGTAGGGCTGGTGAATGCTCAGGTGAGCGTTGGTGCTCGATAGCTTTGCCCTGATGCATTCATCGCGGATGCGCGTGTTTGTCTGCTGTTGCAGGTGACGTTTCATGGATCCAACGGTGCCCTCTATGAGACTCGGTCCTAGCTTTACGGGTCTTGGGGTATCCGCTGTTGCCTTGCTGTACATGGTCAGCTCTGCAACAATGCCGCAGGCAAACCTGTGGGCAACAGAAGACAGGAAAGCTGAATCTGTTGCCTCGTCTATGGGTTTAATGGTTGGCATCTGCACGCCGGGACCTCCGTAATAGCTCGCAATAGAGCCAGCCGCGTCTAAGTGGGCTTTCATACGCCGAATGAACTGCTGAACGGAGTTCCGCTGGCACACAAACTTTACTTCCGGGGCCTTCGTAGGAAATGTCACACCTCGTCTCGCTTTTTCCATCCACAGCGGATTCCCGAAAATGTCCTTTCCAGTTCGAATTTTTGTGAAATAGAGACCCAGGGTAGCCATCAAATCGCTGGCAAAGCCGGCAGTAAAGTCGTCGTCGAGTACTTCTTCCCCAGCGTACTGCCAGATTCGCCTCAACGCCGGATATGCAATGATCTCAAATGCTAAACCTATTCGACGGAAGCGCTCCTGGGTACCACGAGGAGTCAGGTACATGACGATATTCTTCTTTTTTTTCGAATACTCTGTCGTTTCATCAAAGCTGCCGAGGAAGTCCAAGTACCATCCCAATAGGGTCTTCTGACCAACGGTGCATGATAGAGACCACGCGGCTGCCCAGGACGTTCCGAATCTCCCTGTCGTCGCCCTCTGCCACAACACACCTTTCAACTCCGGGCCGCCCTGTTCCCGCAGCCATACAGCAAATGCAGGTGAAGATGCCACGTCGTTCGCTGCTGCACACAGGAACGTCATCTCCTTCCCAATCTTGAGCTCGGTCACAACCCTGCTCATCGTCCGATGCAACCTGTGCACTGGTTCGTATACCCGGGGTTGTTTGAGGCCCCCCACACCTGCTCCGCGGTCCGTAAACATACAGCAGAAGCGGTCTTGCTCGAAAAAGGCATCAGGGCCGAGAACGCCAAGCCCTCGAAGTTCTTGCGTGAGAGACGAGAAGTAGCAACAGATTTCTGTCACTGCGTCTTCCACCATGCTGCCATCGTGCACGGTTGAAAGGCACGCCTTCAGGAAATGGTGCCTTTGTGATGTTCCTTGCATCCAAGTTGCTGTCAAGTGGATTGCATGCCAATTCTCGTTAACAGGTGTGCTATCGTGCTGCAAGGCGACATCCTTGTCTTCGATGGCACACAAAAACGAGATATCACGCGCAACCAGGTTGCTCTGCCATGCTCGCTCAACCCTGAAACGACTCACTTTTACTCGCTGGATAATGAGGAGTACCCGGGGTATGCGTCGGATCTTGACATCTTCCGCCATCAGGCTGTCTACGATACCTCGCAGTTCTCCGTCGGCCAGGCCTCCGCCGTCCGTCACCACAGCGCGATTCTTGTCGAGGACTGGTACAAGCACGCAATGGCCGCAACTGAGCTTCCACAAGTCCTCTCTGAGAACAACAGGACAGTCGGCCAGACAAACTGTTGAAGGGGGGCCGGTAGCGAGGCGCACATATGTCCCAGCAAGCGCGTAGCCAACCGACTTCGCAAGTCCTACGATAGCGTTCCAGTCAGCATTCTCGACGAGAAAACCTTCATGGCGCATTCCACACGGCTTCACGAAAGTAACGTCAATCTTCATCTCCCCGTTGTTCCAGGCTTTCCTGACTCGCTCTCGTTCCTTTTCCTGCAACAAACCCCTGCATTGGTTTTGAACACACCGACATTACAAACGTTAATTTCTCTTCGTCAGCTAGTCGAATACCCGAGTTGCCGCCGGATAGACAGGCCGTCGCTTCCAATGGACATCCAGAACAAAAGAGAATTGAGACAACAAAAAACTATAATTGATCGTCGGGAACACACAAAAAAAGAAATGCCTTTACGATGGAGGCTATCACCAGAAAGCTAGATTTTTGCCTCTTTGCGTGGGTTCTCGACCTCTGCTTCCTCGTCTGCCTTTCGTTTGAAGCCAACCATTTCAAACATCTTTTTGGCGTTGGCCTTTTCTTGTTCGGACATGCCCCTTGTGAGATCCTTCCTGGCCGCCACCTTCTTCTTATTTTTAGCAGCTTCTTTTTCTCTGAAAGCTTTTAGGTCTGCTTTCGCGTTCTTTGACAGCTTCTTGGCGAACTTCGGGCATCGACAACCGTGTCGTACAAACGACGTCCCGTCAGAAAGCCTGTCCGGCGGGTTGCTGACCTTTGTGCCACAAATACAAAGCACCCAAGAGGGTCCGAACTTCAGCCCCACCTTGCCGAACCTGTCACACAGCGCCTCCTCCAACTTGTTCGTAATCATCGAGCTACTGTCCGCCCGCGATGTGTATGAGTTGTCGTGCACTTCCGCGTCGTGTGTTAGCAGGTGCTTTCGGACGTGCTTTGCCGAGTGCTTTTTCAGCTCCAAACGGACCACTATATGGAGGTTCAACTTCTTTTCGACGACCTTTTGTAGTCCCGCGTCGTTGAGCACTTCCGTCTCGTCGTCGCGCTCCTTATAAAACCAGCGACGTGCGACACCGGTAGCCCCCCTAAGGAAAGGAGCGTCTTTCTTTTCTGCAAGCTGGTTTCCGCATTCCAGCAGGTGCGGCCGTATTGTGGACTCGTGGAACGTTTGCAGCGAGCCGTTAGTCATAAAGTCGGCGTTGTACTTCATGTCTTCTTCCTTCAGGTCGATGGTGTCGCTTTCTTCGGTCTCGCTGTTGTCGTTCTCCTCACGCTCTTCCGTCGTGCGGACTTGGAGATATTTCGTAAAGCAGTGAAACGTAACGCCGATACAGAATTGCATTTTACGCTTTTGAATTTTGTTTCGTGCCTTTATTTGGGTACTTTCTTTTGTAGCCATGAGCCAATTCACCTACCCCCTGATCGAGTGTAATCGAGCGTAATCGAGCGTAATCGAGTGTAATCGAGCGTAATCGAGCGTAATAGTTTGGATTAGAATGCAAAGAATCTGTGGCGATAATCTGCATCGCCGACGGCGCGGTTATCTCTTCGCACGTGATGTGTCATGCTTTCGCCTCTTTAGCTCGTCTTGATCGTCGCGCTCAGGCGCGCGTTTGGTGCTTCGCTTCTTCTTCGATTGCTCGTCGAGGTTCATCGGTTGCGCGTCGATTTCTGCTTTTTCCCAGCGCCTGGGCGATGGTCGTGGCGCATCGACGCGTCCTTTGCGTCTTTTCGGTACCGGCTCCGCCGCGGAGTCTGGTTGCCGCTTCTTCGCTGGCGTTGGCGCCGTCTTCCCGACCTTCGCTGCTGATGTCGGCGTTGATGTTGCGGGTTCTCGCTCGTCTTCCTCTGCTTCCGGCAGAACGAGCACCACGTTCTCACGTTTCGCCTGTCTCGGCGCTGGCGCGGGACCCTCCGGCTCCGCCTTCCTCTTCTTCGCCGTTGTTTCTTCACCTCTCGCCACGGCCGCCCGGTGGTGCCCTTTCCTGCAGCAGTGCCCGGGTCTCCTACTCCTCAGGTCGGCGTGTTTCTTACAGCCGTCGCACGTCGGCATGCCATGATCGAGGCATCGGTGGTGATGGTTGCGACAGCACTCCGCTGTCGTCTTACACGTGGCGCACTGCGTCATCCGGTGCTCGGCACACATTTTTACGGCTAGGCCATCACCCTCCCTGTGATGGGCCTGGCAGCACCACGCCACCGACTTGCCCCGGCGCTTGCACACGTCGCACTTCACCTTTTGGTGCCCGGGGCACACCCGCTCACCCCACTTTTCGTGTCGGGGAATCCCTTCCGGCACGAGCCACGGATCCCCTCCGACGACAGCCGACTTCTTCCCTTTCCTCTTCTCCGTAGCGTCATCGAAGGCCGCCCATCTCGCCGCACGCTCCGCCCTTTCTCTTCCGTACGTCGGGAAAAGGTCCATCCCCCACGCCTCGCCGGTGAACGCATGCCGGCTCGCCTTCAGCTGCGTCTCCAAGATTCCCATCGTCTCCTCGCCGCCGCGGAAAATTGGCCTCATCTCGTAGCCCGTGAGGCATGGGGGGGCCCCTACCGTTCTCAATGAACCTATCTTCTCCAGCTTTCTACCCGGCAGAAGCGGCCCCACCCCTTTCCGCTCAAGCGCTTCCCCGATCGTTTTCAGCATCCGCGCCAACATTCTCGCACGGATACACAGCGGCGTCCCACCTGTCGTCGCCACTAAACTGCCCGGTAGATCGAGCCCGGTGTACACTTCGAAGTCTACTGCGAGCTCTGCCGTCGAGACGTCACCCGCTACCGACCAGCACATCCCATCCAGCCAATACTGCAGCGCCCGGAACCACCTCTCTCCTGCTACCGCCGTGAAGGTCCCCGGTCCAGCGATCGCTTCGAAATTCAGCCGGCGCGGGGGGCAGTCGTCAGGGTGCAGTTGTCTCCAGGGGTGGCCGACTGCCCGGTCTCTTCCTTCTCTCTCCAGCCGTCGTCTCTCTTGCATGACTTCCGCCATGAATGTGTGCAGCACTTCGATGTTGATTCGACTTCCCTTCGGCAGAATCCCGTGTTCTTGCAGGCACGGAGGCCAAGTCGAGCGATCTGCGTCAACAATTTCGGCATACTGCTGTTGCATTCGGATTCGTTCATACGCCCGGCACTGCCACCAAATGTGGCCCAGAGTTTCTTCCGTCGCCTCGTCACAGCGTCTGCACAGCCCGTCACCTCCCCACAGCTTAGCAGCATGTGATTCCGTCATCACCGACCCTGCTACGACCTCGGCAACGTCCCGCGCGGCCGTCAGCGTTGTCGACGCCTTCAGCCCGTAGGCATTCGTCGCGGTGTAGTCGACACCCGCCCGTACCCCTCCGAAGTTTGTGCGCCTCTTCTCGAGCTCCCCTAGTCGCCAGCCGTGAATCGCCTTTCTCAGGGTGTGCCCTCGCTCCCCCTTACTCTGTCGCACCAGCCTCAGCACATTCCCTGCCTCGTCCTCGGCGTCGTCGAGATCTTCTGTCCATCGTATACCGAGCTTCTTTGCATGCTCGGCCGCAATACCGATCGGTCCCCATGCGCGGATTCTGCTGCCATACGCCCTTCGAACTGTTGCGACGCGGGCCCTCCATACCGGCCTCTTTCGGCACACTTCTGCGATCATGCCGAGCGACCGATATGGCAGCACTGTGTAGGGGTCGAGCATGTGGGCCTTGTTTAGAATGCCCAACACGGCCTCCTGTGCCCGATGCAGCCTCACCGGGTCCCAGACGCCTCTGAGCAATGCTGCGGTGAACTTCCCCAGCCCCCGCACCGTCGGAAGCGCGAACTCCGAGCCGTATGTCGCCGCCGGTAGAACCGCCATCGCCGCTAGCCCCGACCTCTGCGCCCTCGAGATCGGTAAGGCACCCAACCGTTCGGCCTCCTCTGCACGCTGGTCGTAGCGCAGGTCCGTTGTTCTGCGTGTCCGCTTCGTGCCGACCAGACATCCTACGATTGTAAGCTCTTCCTTCGTCACGATGTCGGCGCCACCTATCTTCAACTTCGCTTCGTACCCCTTCGGCGTCCCGAAAGCGAACGTCTTCGGTATCCCGATCGACATGCCGGTGTTCGCACAAAACCTGTCGACTTCCACCAAGGCGTCCTGCAAGCATGCTTCTCTGAGACGCGTCAGGAGGGTGAGGTCGTCCGCGAAGGACTCGCTCGTCACCCCCCCCACGTCGTCCACTCTGCGCACCACGATGGACAGCAGCGCGTTGATGAGGATCACGCTCAGGGGGCAGCCCTGCAGTATCCCGTTGGTGGTGTAAAAGATGTCTCCCAGCCCCATGTGCAACTTGTACCGCCTTCGTAGTCGCGCGTAAACATCGCGCAGCGGCCCGAGAATTCTCTCATGGAGGCCAAGATCCCCCACCAGCTTCAGCACGACGTCTCGTGGCACTTTGTCGAAGCACTTGGCAAAGTCTAGGGCCACGCCGTACAGCTCCTTTCCCGTCAAGAGAGCCTCTTCAATCTGCGAGGCGATTTCAAACACCACGTCCACGGTTCCGTGTTTGGGCCTGAACCCGTGCTGGCTATCTGCTATCCAGCCTTCTTGCCACTGGACGACGTCCCTGAGCCTCGTGCTCGCCCACAAGCGATAGACCGCGCTTGCCGAGTGTAATCGAGCGTAATAGAGTGTAGTAGAGTGTAGTAGAGCGTTGTAGAGTGTGATCGAGATTGACACTAGTATTTTGGGTTCGACCACTGGTGGACCCCTGACTGGCCCATGGGCGACCATGTTGACCACTGTCTGGCCCCAGAAGTGCCAAGCATAAGCATACGAGGGACGGAAACCGCAGGCAAGTGGGCGATGTGCATATGAGACCGGAAGCTTTCGGGGACTGCAGGCGAGTTGGTGGCGAAAAGGGACAAAGATCTTCGAGCGACTGTGAGCAGCCTAGCAAGACGGGATGATGAACGATGATGAAAAAAGAAGAAGCGCTAGGCCGCTCGAAAGCACACGAAATCCGCACCTTGCGTTGCAGCACTACAGCAGAAAGACGAGCTTCTTCCTCGGCTCTTGGCACTCCTCTGCCTTCCTCTTCACCAGGACAGTCCCTGGCGGGTCAGCATCCGGTAGCTCCACCGGCTGGTCAGCATCCGGTAGCTCCACCGGCTGGTCAGCATCCGGTTGCTCCACCGGCGGGTCAGCATCCGGTAGCTCCACCGGCGGGTCAGCATCCGGTAGCTCCCCCGGCGGGTCAGCATCCGGTAGCTCCGAGGCCCTGTCTTCGGCTGTGCTCGTGCCTGCAGGCTTCGTCGGCTTCGGCTTCTTCCAGATGTCGAAAAGAGATCTGTAGCTGGACAGATCCTCTTTCGCGGCAGCGGCTCGCCTTTCTTCCTCTCGTCGCGCTTGAGCCCCAACTCGAGAGTCTTGCAAATGAGACCCTCGCTTCTTCTCGACCGCAGCCACCGCGGTCTTCTCCAGCAGAGCGGCGCCCTTTTCACAGCCGCTTATGTGGGCTTCGTAGGGGGCTAGCCTGAGCTTGTCCTTGTCCCCCTCCTTGGCGACGAACACCACCTTTGAGCATCCCACGCAAGATACGGTGGGCGAGATGCCTTTACCGACCTTGAAGGCCGGTTGCAGGTCGGCGCCGGTTAACTTAGCGGCTAGCTGGGCCGCTGTGTTCGCTTGCTTGCCTGCCGCCCGCTTCTCGGTTGCGTCCAGCACGACAATAAGCTGTCGTGCGTCCGCTCTGGCTGCTGCGAACAAGTCCGCCGGCCCAACGACCTCGCGGATGCCGGTGTCATCGTCGTCGAGGCGCGCGGCGGATTTCGGCAGCGTGTACCGAACGGCGGTGGGGGCTAGGGAGACAGTAAAGCCCTCCCTTCGCGCGATCGGCACCGCTGCGTCTCGTGCCTTTTTGACGTACTGCGCAAGGTCGTCACCCCCCTGCTCAACGTACAAAACGGCCTCTGCGGCCGCTGTTCGGTCCTTTTTGGTAAGGAGCTTTTTTGTGCGCTCCCCCCAAATCACCTTCATGGTGAAGCTGATCTCATTCTCGCGCGGCATCTTAGAATTCAAACCCCCTGCAATAAAGTTCACAATGAAAGATTATCAATGCAGCACGAAGCGAAGCACAACCAGATCACACGCTTGAACGCACACAACATTCGAGACAAGGCATCGAATGCACGACAGCCACTGATAGAGAACGACAAGAACGCAAGAGAGATGGGACAAACATATGACGGCATGCGTTTTCGTAGAGTCCGTACAGGCCAGATGGTTTATGTAAGAGCAGCAAGAATGAGGACGTCGTCTGAATGAAAATGAGCCTGCTGACCGCAAACAAAATTACTTGAGCAGAGGAACGAGAAGCTAAAGTGACCCATGGTTAATCAGGAGTCAGCGCTTGACGAATCGTCGGCGCTGTCGGACTCGTCGGACTCGTCAGAATTGTCGGACTCGTCGGAATTGTCGGACCCATTGGACGAGGTACTACTGCCTGACTTGTTCGATGATTTCCCAGCCTTAACCGTAGGGTTCTTTTTCCGACGTTTCACAGAGTGCTTTCCCCCGGGCTTCTCCGGACGCTTTCGCCCGACCTTGCCGTAGGTAGTCGGCAGCTTGAAGTCGGACTTGTCGAAGGCGATGATGGCTTCGAGAAGGTCGCTCATTTTGCCCTTTTTGGGAAGGCGTCGCTTCATGCTTTGACTCAATACGCATGCGCGAGTGCCGTTTTCAGCAATCTCCTTCGGGGTCAACTGCTCGATTGCCTCCAAGCGTGTCTTCGCGATCTCTTCCCTTGCATCGCGCTTGCGCTGGCTTTCATCAGCAAGATTCTGTTTTCGCTGGGTGTGTGCTTCGAACTCGTCTGCCAGGCGGTGGGACCTTTCAATGCAGTTTTCCCATGAACGGTACACCGTATCACAAAGAGTCGAAACGGCGCAGTCCCGAAGCAGCCACTCGCTGATCTCAGGTTCGTTTCCTCCTCGAATAACAGCTATACCCCTGAGTACCTCATCGGTGACAGTCTGGTTCTTGCAGTCTTCAACAGTCTGCTTCACCACACCTACAGGGGTTTCCGTTAAATTCGGATTGCAGTTCGGGGGTGCGTTGGCTGCATTCGACATGTTGATGTACTTGTCGAATTCTAGGCGCTTGAAATGCCGCACGTATTTCATTACGTGCCCAACCAGAACTTCGGCTTCCTCGGAGACTGCAGTACACTCAATTTCTTGGGGTATGTCGGACTGTCGATGGGGAGCGAGGGCGTCTTTTAAAGCTGCTGCGTATCCAGATAGCTTTGCACCAGGCTTGTCCTCGACAAGGAAAACATCTTCGAGTTCCACAACACCGAACTTCAGCTTCGACTTGGATGCGGTTTCCACCACTCGGATCTGCAACGGGACGACGCATCCGAACCAGTCCTTCTTGCCCTGCACGACCAATTTCTGAAGATCGTGGTCACCCACATTCTTGCAGAGGCAACACAGGATGCTGCACCACGCCTCCTTGACGGTGCCGAGCTGGTCAAGATGCCAAAGCAAGTGCGTCAGAGGATAGCAGAGCGACGTGAACAGCAAGCGGAGGACGCGGAGCTTCGGAAGGAACGACGTGCCCACGAGGGCCTCATACAGCTTGAGGAACCGGTTTGGCACACGCTTCTTTGCTATTGGGCTGGACGCGTACAGCAGGACTTGCCGCGTGGAAAGATAAAGCCGCGCCCACTCGGCAAGAGGTTTTCCCCGAATCTCTTCTGAAAGGCTGTAAGCTCCGGCCGTCAGTGTTGAAAACCGACCGGCTTTGACTGGTGCCCAAAACACGCCTGCTGGGCTCACGCCAGCGTTTTCTTCCAGCCAGTGGTGGAAGGCATCGTTTCCTGCGATGAAATCATACGCCAATGGAATGAGTGATCGCAAAGGAAGGTCGGTCGCCAGACATTTTTGGACGGCTTTGTCAGCAAGGTGCAGGCGATGCACGGGCTCCATGATGACCTCGTCGACGGCCCCACAGGCGTACAACTCACTAGCCGTCGTGAAGAGGCCTCTGTCTGTAACAACCTTCTTCATCCTTGGGAGCAGTGCATCGCCAGGGAGATCGAACCCCAAGGCAAGGAGCGACTCTTGCAGCTTCTGAAAGTAGTCCAGCACGTACTGGAGATACTTCGTCGTCGTTGCTGGATCCTTCTGCCGCACAAGTGCTGCAAGCACAAGCCGCGTCCTCCACCTCTGCTCCATCGTGTCCAGGTACGAGAACGTCAGGCAGAGGATATCCTTGCTCCCCGGAAGCTCTCCTGCATCCCCGGCAATGACGAAGTCACCACCCCCAAGCCGGAGCAGAAACTCCATGTCACCGAGGACAAGGTGCCTACCAAGCGCTCGGCGAACAGCCCTATCGCCTGGAACTGGCCCGCACGGAATGCCGAAAGGCCCAAGTACTAGCTGCGCTAAATTGAATATATGCGAGCTAATGCGAGATACTGGTACCCGAGCCCGTATGCACTCGACAACCTGCTTCCGCAAGTCAGCCCGAACTTCCTGGTCTCCAGCTGCACGGCCTGTCTCGGGCATTTTTTCAGACTAATATTCTTGTTTTTATTCCGATTTCAATATCCTGTCATCAGCACCTTTTTAGCCCCGGAAGAAGGTGCGTTAGTGGGTACGTTGAACCGACCAATCAAGATTGCCTGAGTGTTACGCCGTTAATCAATTACTGCAGTACCCCCCCAATTCACCCAAAAGTTGATCGAGTGTAATCGAGCGTAATCGAGCGTAATCGAGTGTAATCGAGTGTAATCGACGCGTAATCGAGCTAAAGTCATTTTCAGGGGGGCTAGGTGAATTGGCTCAAGCCAGTTCAATGGAAACGATCATTTTACGAGAGAGATGATTTGCGCTTTATTTAGAGTTCGAGCTCGCTTGAGATTCCGGATGCAAAAGTCACCTGTAAGGCGATTGCATCGTATTGGGGTCACATTTCGTTTAGGCTACAGCAGCAGATGTTAGAACACAGAGAAGCATTTCATAAAGCTGTCTAGCTTTATTATGCAATGCTTCTCTGTTAAATTTAGGGTCAACGACAAAACGGATTCTATATAACTGGATTACGACAAAGTGGATTATTAGTGGATTATAATCCAGTAATAATCCACTTTGTCGCTTTTGATAATCCACTTTGTCGCTTCTGACAACCGGCATGAATTATATAGGGGGACCCTTTCACAAAAAGTTCCCACAGGGAAAGTGACTATTTTGAGCTGTTTGAGTTCATTGAAACCATCAAAAGTGAGCTTAGGTCCGTCATACGGGGCGACAAAGTGGATTAGGCGACAAAGTGGATTGGCGACAAAGTGGATTATAATCCACTTTGTCGTAATCCAGTTATATAGAATCCACTTTGTCGTTTTCCCTAAATTTAAACGCGCCGGTTTGAAGACCCCTGGCGCCCCTGTCCACCAACACCCCCAAAAAGCCCCAAACCCTTTAACTAACTCCAAAGCCCCCGCAGTCTGAGGGAAACATGAGACCTATGCCCCTCAAGAACCACCAAAAAAAAAAAGGACACCCCAAGGCCAGTTCCCCGTAGTTCCCCCGTAGTACCCCATGGTTATACCGATCACACCAGTTACGAGTGTTTTTAACGGAATGAAGGTAAAAAATACCCAGGATATACAGAAAAAGGGGAGACCAAGAACAGAATCATGCCCGGAAGGAAGAGAAAAGTGCCAACACCATCATCTGACAGCAGTTCGTCTGACAGCAGCTCAACATCAAGTGAGAAATCGAAGAAAGTGAAAGCGATCATTGCTGACCTTCTACCGTCCAAGAGTCGCAGATCTGTCTCTTGATCACGCGGCCACAGATACTGAGGCCAGTGGTAGCACCGCACCAACACTTGAGGCCCCCTGCATTGAGATCCCTGCATTTTTGACTCAAGCACACCCTGTACCACCTTCGAATGTTTTCTACTTCAGCAACATTGCTGAGGGAGCTATCATTCAGATTGGTACAGATGCTATCAAGCCGCACCCTAAGGGCACCAAAAA
Organism: Diplonema papillatum; assembly: GCA_030068145.1. Classification (NCBI taxonomy): domain Eukaryota; phylum Euglenozoa; class Diplonemea; order Diplonemida; family Diplonemidae; genus Diplonema; species Diplonema papillatum. The sequence continues at coordinate 40,791 of JAPJBO010000535.1, forward strand.
ATAATCACATGGCAAGCTGTTTACATCATTCTTCTTCTTTTTTGTCGTTTTTCCATTGGTAACATCATTGTTTTTACCCACCTGAACCGTTTTTTCATAAAACAAAACTACGCATTTCTTCACTCGTGACCAGTTTTTAGGGTAGTGGTTAAAAAAGGGGGGGTAGTGGTTAAAAAAGGGGGGGTAGTGGTTAAAAAAGGGGGGTAGAGGTTAAAAAATGGGGGTAGTAAAAAAATGGAGTGAAGAATTTGGGACCCCAGTGAAATAAAGAATTTTATTCCCTTATAGCCACGAAAAAGAATTTATTCCCTTATAGCCACGGAAAAAGAATTGTATTCCTGGAGAGCCACCTTCTCCTGTTCGTGTTCATAGGGTGCCCACCCCTCGCAAGATCAGTCTAAAACTATGTTCCTACCTCCACGAGAGTTCTGAGGAGGATACCCCTGTCGTCCCCATACATCGTGAGGCTTGCTGCCTGATTTCCGATCATAAAATTGGTCCTTTGCATTCTATCCGAGGGAGAGGGAGGGGATGCAAAATGCAGTTCAGACTGAAATAGAAGGAACACACACTTATCCGTTTCTTGACCTACGATGCCGTGTTATGAAAACTGTTGAGGGGCCCCTTCACAGGGGAAAACTCCCCTTGAAACCACGACTCAGAGGACCCTTGCCGTTGATACCTTAAAGCCAGGACTTAGTGTCTGGTGCAACCAGGACTGGTTGACTTGTCTGGTTGGGTGGTACAGGCTGTCCAGGCTGGTCAGGGACTAAAATTCTTTTCCCGTGGCTATAAGGGAATAAAATTCTTTTTTCGTGGCTGAAAGGGAATAAAATTCTTTTTTCGTGGCTATAAGGGTAAAAAATTCTTTTTTCGTGGCTATAAGGGAATAAAATTCTTTTTCCGTGGCTATATGGGAATTTAAAAAGATGTGGTGGCTGTAAGGGAATAAAAAACATTGACGTGGCTATAAGGGAATAAAAAAAAATCGTGGTGGCTATAAGGGAATAAACCCTTTTTTTTTTGTAGGAAAAGAAACTTGTTTCTTTGAAGACTAATAATAATCCGAACGACAGGTTTGCCGCTCCCAATCCGTCCAGAGGAACAAAGTAGCTTGCTTCCCCTCTTCCTTCCCACTTGTTCGCACTTCCCATCGACGATGCCGAAAGTCACCGAAGCTTACTTGGCCGGACTGACCGTGGTCGAGCTAAAAGCGCTGGCCGCGGAACTCGGTGTGGTAGTCGCCGGGATCCAGCGAAAGCGGGAGCTGCAGGCCAGGATTCTGGCAGAGAAAGACGGGGAGGAGGCGCGCGCGGAAGACGCCGATGATGGCGACAGCGACGAGGACGAAGATGACTCCGACGAGGCGGAGGGTGAAGCACCGGCACGAGCAGCCCTGCCCGCAAACAGGAAGCCGGTGTGGAGGACCCCGCCGCCGCCGACCGCATCCGAGGCCGCCAGCTCGTTCAACTGGCTGCGAGACCCGTGGCTGTTCTACGACACGGCCCATCGCGAGTGGGGACCGGAGACGTTCCGGGCCCGGGCCGCGAAGCGGGAGGCGGAGGAGCGGTTCGCCCGCATCCGCAAGCTAACTCCCAAGATCGAGGACGCCCTCGTGCAGGAAGTCATCGACGACGAGATCCGCGCGCTGATCAAGCGGAAGCTCGACCAGCGCGCCGTGCAGGCCGTCGAAAAGAAGGCGCGGTGGGCGGACTACCCGTCCGACATTCGTGAGTTGGTCGAGGACGTCGACAAGGAGGTCGACCGGCAGAGGAAGGAGACGAAGAAGACCCAGGCCAGTCGCGGCTCGGGTAAGGGCGCCCCGCCGTATGTACGGCGTGGATACGGAAAAGGCGGCAAAGGCGGAAAGGGCACAGGAGGAAAAGGCAGCAAGGGCAGCCGTCCTTCTTGGTGACTGCCCATTCGAAGAACCCCCCCGGAGGGCCGGCGGCCAAGCGAGCGGGCCGCGGGACGACCGCCGGACGCGCAGGGGACGCCCGCTGAAGGAAATCGCACACATCCCGGGTGCGAAGGTCCAGCGGGCCCTGCTCGACATCATCGACGCCGCGTACGCCGACAGCACGTGGCAGAACATCGCCTACACCCACGCGAAGTGGAGGCGGTACGTGCGGAAAGTGGACCTCCTGGGCGCAACCGTGGCGGACCAGGTCCTGAGTTGGATCGGATGGATGCAGGCCGACGGGCTGAAGGCTTCCTCCATCCTGACAGAGATGGGCAACGTCACCGCCGCTCTGAAGCTCCAGGGGGTCACTTTGGAGGACCCTCGTCTCCGGATGGTCCTCAAGGGGCTGGCGAAGATGAAGGTGGAACAGCCGAGGGACCAGGCTCGCCCGATCTCGAAGAGGCTCATGTGGGACGTCGTTCAGCGAGCACCTCCGAAGGCCGCAGCGGTATTCGCCATAGCGTGGCTGACCTGCAGCCGGATCGGAGACGTGCGGCGGACCCCTGCATCGGACGTGACATTGAAAGGGGAGCTGATGGAGCTGAGCTGGAGGCAGCGCAAAGACTGGCGCAACATCGGCGTTGTGACGACGGTGAGGACGGGCCCGTGGCGCGAGTTCGTGGAGCGGCACCTGCGGTTGCTGGCCCCGACCGATACGCTGGGGGGCGATTGGACGACAGCGAGATTCGCGAGCCTCCTCCCCAAGACGTACAGCGGACACAGCATCCGCCGGGGCGCGGCTCAGTTCGCTTTAAAACACGCGTCAGCCGAGTCAGTGCGGACGCTGACGTTGCACGCCACCCTGACGGGGCTCATCCGGTACGCCCCGCTTGCTCACCGACGTCAGCAGATCCGAGCCAGCCGCGCTCTCGCAGACGCGGGGACAGGCGACGAAGAGAGGGAACCGTGAACGAGCGGTCAACCCTCACCCGCCGGGATGACCCTGCCCCGGCCGTCCGCGATGTACTTGCCGCGGCAAATTTTTCTCTAAGCGACGCCGTGCTCTCGTGGGACCCTACGACGTTCCAGGCCGTCAAGCGATTGCGCGACCCCGCGCCCCCGACGGCGAGGATAGCGCAGAAGGCGCCCTCCAGGCTGCGATACGACCGTTGCGACCGAATCGCGGGAGTTATCGGCCACAGAAGATGGATGGACGACTCCAGGTGGGTTCGCGACCACGATTTCTTCTACCGTTTCTTTGGTCCGTTCAAGGGGCGGAGTGTTCTGACCAGGAAGCCGGACTTGCATCCTGGGCACGCCCGTGACGTCGCCATGTCCAGCGTCACACGTAAGGTGGCGCACGCCAGTCCGATCGTCGAGATGAAGGTCTTCACCATCGCGAAGAAGGGTCGGACTGACGAGGGGAGGCTTATTTGCTGGCCGGAAACGTTGAACGGCCACCTGCCCAGAGAGCAAATCCCCGCCACGTCGCTCCCGTCGAGAGAGGAGATCTGGGACACAGTAAGGTCAGCTAACGTGGGGCTAGAAGTAGACGCCCTGAGCTTCTTCCACGCGTTCGAGCTGGACCCACGGATACGTCCTTGTTTCGGCATGCGCCTGCCTCATGGCAAGTTCCAGATGGAGGTGATGCCTATGGGTTGGAACGTATCGATGGCGGTTGCCACATCGTTCTCGGACATGGTCAGCAGCTATGTCACGACAAATTGCGCCTCGGGCAGAGTGACGCCCTGGGTGGACAACTTTTTTCTTTCGGCCCGTGACAAGTCTGGCATGGCAGAGCTCTGGGACGCCTGGACCCGTACGGCGGAATACGTGGGACTCGAGACCAAGCCAGTCCAACAGGGTCCGGCCGAGCGCGTCCAGTGGCTCGGTTTGGATGTCGACCTCCCGTCCAATAGGATCCGCGCGCCGCGCAGCGTCACCACCGCTCTCGGCCCGGCCATAGACGCGGTTTCAGGAGGCTCGTCCTTCAGAGACATCTACCGGGTTCTGGGCGTGTGCAATTTTTATTTGTATTTTCTAGGAATGGATGGATGGGACTTCCCTGTCTTGAGCCTGTTTCAGTCCAGGGTCGGCAGGCTACTGCATGAGCGACCAGCCCTGTGGGACTCCCCGTACACTCCGTGGCCGTCGCTCGTGTCAACTCTGCGGAGACTGCGACGTGCCATAGCCGGGTGGAAACGGATACCGCAGGCCGAACAACATAGGCTGTGCGAGCTTTGGACTGACGCGTCGACAACTGGCTGGGGAGCCCTGTCGCGCGGGTTGTTCTCTTCGTGGGGTGCCTGGACACCGTTGGAGGCAAAGCACCCGATCCATCGTCTGGAGGCGCTGGCCCTTCTGACAGGGGTGGAGAAGCTGCTGCGCCGGGTCCGCTCCCCCGTGAGCATTCGGGCTTTCGTAGACAACTCGATATGTGTTTACGCTTTCAAGAGGGGACGTTGCAAGGACCCGCTGACAGCCCGGATCCTACGGAGAGTCAAGAGAGCAGCACGTCTCCAGGGTTCGAGCATCGAGCTGAGGTTGGTTAGCACCAAAGAACAGCTGGCCGACGCGCTGTCTCGTCAGGTTCCGAAGTAGTGAGGACCTCTCATCCGTCCTCGAGACTGTTATTCGCATCATATTTCTTTCTCACGTCATAATTTCTTTTTTATTCACGCCCGGGAACTGTTTGTAGTGACTTCACACAAGCGACTACGCGCAGGGATGCACCACTTCATGTGGTCAGCAGCAAGATTAACAGCTTTCTGGCTTCACCTTTTGCTCCAACTATACTGCGCGCGGCAAGCAGAGCAGGAGCGGAGGACGAGAGTGACAGACACAAGCATAGGAGTGAGGATTTTATTAGTAGGAAAAGAAACTTGTTTCTTTGAAGACTAATAATAATCCGAACGACAGGTTTGCCGCTCCCAATCCGTCCAGAGGAACAAAGTAGCTTGCTTCCCCTCCCTCCCTTCCCACTTGCTTCATTTTTCTTCGGAGTTCCCGTGGCACCACTTCATGTGGTCAGCAGCAAGATTAACAGCTTTCTGGCTTCACCTTTTGCTCCAACTATACTGCGCGCGGCAAGCAGAGCAGGAGCGGAGGACGAGAGTGACAGACACAAGCATAGGAGTGAGGATTTTATTATTAAATTTCTTTCTTTTGTTACTTCTATTCGCGACTCCATGCTACGTTAATTGTAGCACCCCACCCGTATTGCAATACGATATAGTTACGGATAATCAACCTGCGCAAACCATAAGCAGCACCACAAATACACGAAAAGAGACGGTCAGACGGTACCAAGAAGACAGACAGTCACCTACTGCGGCACCATACTGAGGAGGGCCTACCGTAAGTAAGGTATGTGGACAATGGCCGAAACCACCAATGACCAACGACCAAAGTACCCACCGATCCTCTTACCTCGTGTAACCACCACTCTTACGACACTCAGAGCACAAAGAATATCTTCCCTTAACGACGAAGGTCGCCCGGAGACTTTAAAACCCCGGAGTTTCAAGCGAACTTTCACTCTAAAAAAAGGTCGCCGGGGGCGAGCTGCCGTGCGGCGGGGTGCGCTACGCGATGCTCGCGCTGGGGGACCAGAACTACGACCGGTTCTGCAACGGCGGGAAAGTCGTCGAGGAGCTGCTCAAAAAAGCGGGCGCGAAGCCGTTCTGCGAGTCGGGCTACGCCGACGACGGCGTCGGCCTCGAGGCCGTCGTCGAGCCGTGGCGGCAGCTGCTGCCCGGGAAGGTGAAGGAAGCCATCTGAGCGCTCTCGGAGCCGCAGAAGGCCGCGGAGCCGGAGGCTAAAAAAAAAAAAAAAGCCGATGCGAAAACTGTCAGGGCCGCCGCCGCTCTCGGAACGCGAAGGTGCGGCTGACCAACCAGGGGGATGTACTTGGTGTCGGTCACAACAGTCCCGGACATGGCTAGCCGTAACCCATAACGAAAGCGTGCACCAAATAAACAACCCGTAACCATATCGCCCTTTCTTGCCCTAAGAGAACCCATTCATGAACGGTCACACGGAGACCCTAAAACCCCGGAATTTCAAGCGAACTTTAACTCTAAAAAACTCTAGTAGTAGTAGTAGTATGTGTCGTCTGCCGAAGCAGCAGAGACAGCAGGCACAGGGGGCAGGTCTTGCTTGCTTTACAATTCTCTTCTTCATGGAGACCCGCCCCCGGCAATCCCGACTGTCCAATCACTGTCGAGAAAGGTTTGTGCCCTATAGTGATGAGGTGGTTGACCAGGCCCCCACGAAGCCTTATACACAACACGGCTACAACACGAGAATGCAGCCCTGCTTAGGTGTGCACTCAGCCATCACAGGGCCTCAGATCTCGCACTTGACCTGACACAGCTGCCACCCAGAAGGCCGCAGCAGTAACCTTCGCAATGAAGGCACGCGCGGCTGAGTGTATGTAGGCGATCCATACAACAGCTGCATCAGACGCAGCTTGATCCGAGAGCTCGCTAGGGGAGGTGACACTGCTCACCTGTCAGCCTCACAACTGACTGCTGCCCCATACCTAAAAAACTCCAAACTAAAAGTACGTCCATTCGGGATCGTCGGAAACACAAAAATAACCGCACAAAAAAAAGGTCGCCGGGGGCGAGCTGCCGTGCGGCGGGGTGCGCTACGCGATGCTCGCGCTGGGGGACCAGAACTACGACCGGTTCTGCAACGGCGGGAAAGTCGTCGAGGAGCTGCTCAAAAAAGCGGGCGCGACGCCGTTCTGCGAGTCGGGCTACGCCGACGACGGCGTCGGCCTCGAGGCCGTCGTCGAGCCGTGGCGGCAGCTGCTGCCCGGGAAGGTGAAGGAAGCCATCCGAGCGCTCTCGGAGCCGCAGAAGGCCGCGGAGCCGGAGGCTAAAAAAACCGACGCGAAGACCGACAGGGCCGCGGCCGCTCTCGCGGCGGCGGAAGCGATCGCGAGGAACGCGAAGGTGCGGCTGGCCAACCAGGCGGACCGGAGGGTGCTGATCCTGTACGGGAGCGCGACGGGTAATTCTGAAGCGATCGCACGCAACATCGCGGAGGTGGCGCGGCAGGCGGAGCTGCTGCCGACGTTCGTCGCCGCCAACAAGCACGCGGACGTCAAGTGGGACACGTTCTCGTGCGTCCTGCTGCTGATGGCGACCACCGGCGACGGCGAATTCTGCGAGAACGCCACGAAGTTCTGGCGGACCATCGGCCGCGCCTCGAACCCGCCGGAGATGCTCCTGCACATGCGCTACACTGTCCTCGCCCTCGGCGACCAAAACTACGATAAATTCTGCCAAGCCGGCAAGCTGGCCGACGCGCGCATGGCCGACCTTGGTGTGCGCACCAGTTTCATTCTCCCCCCCCTCCCCAACCCGGGCTTCCTTTTTACCCCTGCAAACCCGTGAATAGGTGCTACGGGAGTATCTGGCAACCGCTGCTTAACAGTGCTCACGTGGGCGGTGTCTTCGGACAGCACCTTGTGATGTCCGCATCACAAAACAAAGAAGACAGTGAAATGGTCGTTACCTGGTCGGGTTTCGCTCGCGACCGTTTCCTGAACAATCCTTCACTAAATCCGCGGTTAAATAACCTGGCCTCAGTGGTGCAAGCACCACGCGCTCTTCAAACCCAAGAAACATTTTCCCCCCCGAAAAATGCCTCCATCCATTGCTCTCTGAGTATTCAGGCTTGGGGGCCACTTAAAGCGAAAGGCAGATCTGGCTTTAGCCCCAACTTTGTGTTCTGAGCTTTTGTCTGTCTAACAGTCATAGTCTAAGATAAATCTGGGTTTAGTTTTAGCCACATGCAAGGTGTGAGACCCGAGAAGGACGCTCTCATCAGGACCACTTGCCCTGAAACCACGTCGAGGACTTATTCAGGGAAGTGCGCAACGAAAGTTAGCCCGGACTAAAGTCAGACTGAAGAGTCAGACTGAAGAGTCAGACTACGGATTCAGCTATCCTGAGTGTCCCAATCTGAAACCTGAAAACCTGCAACCAGGCGCGACCCGATTCTACCCTATGGGGTGTGCCGACGATGGCGTCGGACTGGAAGTCGTCGTTGAGCCGTGGAAGCAGAAGCTGTGGCCCGCCCTGCAAGCCGTGTTCAGCAGCACCAGCGGCAGCTTCGGGACACCCGTCAGCGGCAAGTCGCCGCTCAACGTGCCGCAGTCGCCGAGCCTCCGCCCTGAGAAGCTGGGCAACGGGAGCTTGAACATGAATCTCCTGGGAAGCGCACTGTCCGACCGAAGCTCGGACTTTTCGAGCTACGACTACACGAAGCACGGGCAGTTGAACCCGTTCTACGCCCGTATCAAGGCCGCCACCGCCCTCGCACATCATCCCGAAACGCCTACCTACAGGTCTTTGCCATTTTCTTTATGTAGAATCACCCGCTGTTGCCAGTGCTCCGACAAGAGAGGGCGCGACATGCTCGCTGGGTGGGGGACGTGCGTCCGTGACTAGAACTGTGCAACGCTCGTTCTTGCATTTCCAAGCGGGCTTTAACTGTCCAAAGAACGTCCCCTGGGTTCCATACCCTACTTTGGGTGCCTTTACTATTTTTGTCTTTATACGGGACAGTAGGATACTCCCCGGAGAGATGGTCCCTGCACTCTAGCTCGTCTCTCTCTCTCTCTCTCTCTCTCTCTCTCTCTCTCTCTCTCTCTCTCTCTCTCTCTCTCTCTCTCTCTCTCTCTCCTCTCTCTCTCTCTCTCTCTCCTCTCTCCTCTCTCTCTCTCTCTCTCTCTCTCTCTCTCTCTCTCTCTCTCTCTCTCCTCTCTCTCTCTCTCTCTCTCTCTCTCTCTCTCTCTCTCTCTCTCTCTCTCTCTCTCTCTCTCTCTCTCTCTCTCTCTCTCTCTCTCTCTCTCTCTCTCTCTCTCTCTCTCTCTCTCTCTCTCTCTCGGGAAAGGTCAACGCGGTAGCGGTGACCACGAGAACACATACAGGTGGGTGGGGAGAGGGCCCTGGGACTGCTAAGGCGTGACTAACCCCGTCCCTGTCCCTCCCAGGGAGCCACCCCGGAACTAGCCTAGCCCACCTGACGGTGGGGCCCACCTGACGGTGGAGGCCCACACCCTTTGACTTGTTTTGATGTGTTCTCTCTCTCTCTCTCTCTCTCTCTCTCTCTCTCTCTCTCTCTCTCTCTCTCTCTTTCTTTAATAGTACATCTGTACTGACGGGAACATTTCCGGAACAACGGTTGCACATGAAAGAGAAAACGAAGCCAACGAAAAAAGTGCTAATACAGGAAAACCCCCCCCAGAGAGGTTTATACCCTGTACACGCGAAGAACAGGAAACTTTTGCCTTATCATTTCCATCACCTTTGGTCAGTTGATGCTGATCGTCCGTTGCTTCGTTTATCAGTGCAAGCCCCAACTCCGGAAATGTTCTTCGACATCTTCTTCAAACTTGATGCTAGCGTCAATCATGCATGATGAGCAGGCAGTGTTCTGTCCCCCGTGCATCTCACTCTTGCCTTGCCTTATCTCTCAAACCTACCCCGCACAGGTTGACCCTCGATGTAGCTGAGAGCACCATCGAGTGGACCCCCGGCGACGCGATAGGCGTGCTGCCGTGCAACAACGACACGATCGTCGACTATCTCCTCCAGCGGCTGGAGGTGCCGCCGCACGAGGACTTCCGGCGGCCGACGGGGTCGACCGCCCAGGAGATCAAGGAGAAGACCCTCGTCTACGAGGCGATCCGGTTCCCCCTCACCAACCGGCAGCTCCTCATGCGCCACGTCGACCTCTACGTCCGCAGGGCCGAGCAGCTGCGGTTCCTCGCCAACCAGTGCTCCGACAAGCGAGAGCGCGACATGCTCGCTGGGTGGGGGACATCGCCGAAGCTGATGCGGGACCTGGTCATCTCGAAGAAGCTGACCATCGGCGACCTGCTGGAAACGTTCCAATCGTGCGCGCCGCCGTTCCGGGAGCTGGTCGAGATCACCCCTTTGCTGCAGCCTCGATACTACAGCGTCGCGTCCGCGATGATGCGGAACAGGACGGAGCTCGACATCTGCTTCCACGTGGTGCAGCATAACGTCGGCGACCGGAAGATCCCCGGCGTGTGCACCAGCTGGCTGAGCTCGCTCATCGAGCGGATTTCGAGCGGGAGCGACGAGGCGACGTCGATTTCGGTGCCGATCTTCCTCAAGACGACGCCCGAGTTCTCGTGCCCCGACGACATCGCGCGCCCGATCATCATGATCGGACCGGGGACGGGGGTGGCCCCGTTCATGAGCTTCCTGCAGCACCGCGAGTGGCAGATGCAGCAGCTCGCTGCCGACGGCGGCGTCCTCGCAGCGCTGCCGCCGCAGGGCGGGGTCACCAAGCCCATCGACAACGCCATGGGCAAGCCGGCCCAAACCGCCGGTGCCAGCTGCACCGCCGTCGTCGGCGAGTCGCACCTCTTCTTCGGTTGCAAAAGCCGCAACGTCGACTACCTGTACCAGTATGCCGCGTCTCATTTAAAAACAAAAAACGGGAACCCACACCAACTGCCTTCGGGTGGGCTGGTCTGGCGCTCGCTGTTTTGTTTAACTGGGAATTTAGTAGCAGTAGCAGAAAACTGGTGGTCGCAAAAAAAATGGGAATGAACCCACCAATTTCTCTGGACAACAGTATTATGTTAGCAGCGCGCATGGACAGCGAGAGACAAAGCTGCGTTCCTCGGGCTCGACGTGGCGACAGAAGTGCAAACCTCTTGTCCGTGTCCGTGTCAGCTCTCAATCGAAAGCCGCGAATTCAGGCAGACATCTCGGCCGCACGCATGGTGTTGCAGTCATCACCGCTCTCTCTCTCTCTGTCGTCGGTTGAACCCATAAAACTGAACACAGCAACGAACTGGACGCATTTGCGAAGAACCAAACCCTGCGGTACCTGCACACGGCATTCTCGCAGGAGGAAGACGATGCTTACTGGTACGGGGGTGTGTACGTCCAGGACAAGATGATGGTGTGTTATTGTTTTTGCGGTCGTTCCCGGGATACACTCCCAACCTACCTCCAAGGAATCGAAGCTACCGGTTGCTTCGGGGTGCTCACCCCCATCGCCTGGAAAGTTCGTCAGCAAGGAATAGATCCTACGACCTCTGGGTTGGTACGTGGGTTTACCCTCTGTGTTTTGTACGCCCACGTGGGATAGAGCTGGTTTTCACCGTGAACAGGGCATATGTATATAGTTTGGGTTAGAATGCAAAGAACCTGTGGCGATAATCTGCACCACCGTATACAGACGGCAACCTTCGAAGATTGTTATCAACCGACTGATACCACACTGCGGTACAGGGCTTCTCCGGTGATGTCATCGACTTCGCTTTGCACTCTCGAACGATGTTTCTGTTCTCATCCCCACAAACCCTACGCAGGATATTTCGGGTCGATTGGCGATGCTCATCCACGACAGAAACGCGTATCTCTACGTCTGCGGTGACGCGAAGAGTATGGCGAAAGACGTCCACAGGTGTGCCTGGGCCTGGTCAGGCATTGTGGGCCACGCACCCGTTCTTTTTTTTTTTACCAAACATGCAATGTTGGAGGAAATAAGAACGCGTCGCAGGCCATCCACAGCGTTTTCTTGCGCCCTATACCAAGAAACAAACGTCCAGGGCAAAGCGTTGAAAGAAAAACAATTCCCTCCCCTCATCATTTTCCGGTTTCAACCGTGCCAGTGACGCGTCTCGTTTTTTTTTTAGCCACATGCAATCCGTGAGGAAACTGAACCGCCCAAGTAGGACCTTCTGATCATGACCATTTGCCAAATTTTCCACCTGAAACCACGTCCAGGATTTGGGCTCAGGGTAGTGCGGTCAACGAAAACTCTAGTCTCCCTTGCCACTTTCTCCTACTCTCGCGGTGTTCGGTTTTAATGTTGAACCCCCCGGAAACTGAAAGCCAAAACACGGCCGGCCGGAAAATTCCACCGATGCCTCACCTCCGCCAAGCTATGCACTGCGGGTTTCTCTATTCCTGGCAGTTCAAGAGATCCATGATAGTATTAAGCGAGACTCAGACTAACGCAGAATACCGTAAACGGAAATAAGTTGGACCGGACAAAATGGTCCAACTCACCTATTTCGGGCTCTCGCGGTCCAACTTTTTGTCCGGTCCAACTATTTTCGGGGGGTCCTGTGCACTTAGTGAAATTTCGCGGCTGACCACTGACCAACACTGGCTTCACTTCCTTAGTTTGCAAGTCGCGCATGAGCCCGCCGCCAGGAGTTCTAGAACACTGCGCGGCACAACCCGCAGTGTCCCATCCGTCTGCCCCTTTGCTTTGGTAGAGTGCAAACGCAAAAATGTAGAGTGAAAACTAAGTGGATCGAGGTTGGCTGACACTGAAGGAAAACGTATGAGTACGCTCAAGAAAAAAACCGCTACCGAAAAAACTGAAGGTAGAACGGGGTCAGAGGAAAATGAGAGCGAAAAGCTAGCACAAGAGAAAATGATGACACTAATTTTTTGTTCTCGGGACGCAGTGATTCCCCGGCAGCTGTGCTTTGGCTATTTCCGGTGTCGGCAAACCTACACTGATGAGCTGAGCGGTTGGTGAAACTTAAAAGGAGAAAGAAAAAAACAGAGGACTCTTGGAGAGAAACTCATGCACCAAAGGCCGATAGTGCGATGGAGCACTTGGTCAAGAAGCTGTCTGGCATGGGTGGAACGTCCTGGCCACTCTCACTGCAGTTCAGAGCGTAGTGCAAGATGTGGTAGCCGCAGCTCCAGCCGTCTCTCTGATTGCCCAGCGAGAGGGTTTGAATCGTCCAGCCTTCCTCGGCAGAAAGCACACCGCACAGGAAGTCAATACAGGCATGCCAGGACCAGTTTGTGTCTGGCAAAGGATCTCTGACAACTGCAATCTTCTCGACCCTGTCGCAACTCACCAGCAGCCAGTGATAGCCTTCTTTGCCTGCTTTCTGGGTGTTCACGATTGTGTGGGTGTTCCGGTAAGCCGTCAAATGCGAAAGTTTCAATTCGTCAAAGGGCATGGCACCAACAAAGTGAAATACAGAAGGCAACGAGAAAAAGCGGTACAGTTTTTCGATCTCCAACCGCGTGAGCTTGCATCCGCCAGGCGCCTCAGGCTGATCGGGCAGATCCATCGGTGCGTCTTCCAGGTTGTCAGAAGCATCGGAGGCAGCGAGGTCGCCCAGGGCACGGTCTAATTCAGTAAGTTCTTCTTGAGTGAGCTCACACTCTCCGGACCAGTCGAATTCATCGGGTTTTTTTTGCTGTCTTGCATTTTCTTGTCCTTCGGCTTTCGGCAGGATCCCGCACGTTGTGAAGGAATCTTGTATTGCGCGGCTGTCGACTGCAGAAAACGCAGTGTGCAGCCAGCCAAAATGGATGTCGCGGATCGACTTTGTTCCTGTGTTGATGCGCTGCGAGAGTTCGACAATCTGGTTTTCTTCGTCGGCGTCTGTGCCATGAACAGTTGGATGTTTCTTTGCCTTCTTGCGGGCTTTTTTCCAGAGCTTTGCAATTTTCCCTTGGAACCACGATGCGAAGGACGAACGAAGGCTGGCCTTTACTTGCGCGTTGAAAGCGACATCCATTGGCTGGAGCATGCCAGTGAATCCGGCAGGAATGACCACAACCCGGAACTTCAATTCAGCCAGTTTTGTCCGAACCACTTCTGTCTGTTGCCCGCAGAATTTGTCAATAACAAGCAGACTCCAGGTATCCTCAGAAAGCAGCAGGCGTTCGAGTGTTTTCGTTCTGTACGGCGCAAGCACATCGGAAATCCATTCGAGGGTTGTGGATTCGGTGGCCCAATGCCTGCTGTTCTGTGTGAACGCCCACCCTTCCACGTTGTAGTCAGAGGTATCCGGATGGACCCTCTTTGTGCGGCCAGTGTAAATGAGCTGCGGTGGCAGCTTTGTTCCGACGGCGTTCGCCGCAAACAAGGCGGTGATGCAGCGCTTGTCCTGGCCGTGGCGCACTCGGACCTTTTTAGTGCCCTTTACCTCGTACGTGTTAGATGCCACAGGGAGGAATGGAACACTCGTGTGGTCCGCGTTGATGATGAGTTCGAGGGGGATGTCGTTCCCCTCGATGATTGCGTGACATTCTTCGCCGAACGCAGCAAATACTTCGGCCTCTTTGGCTTTTGTTTCAACGAACGATGTTGTTGCCTTGCGCAGGACCCAATTCCGGCGGTTGAGTAGCTTCCGTGCCCAGTCTGCCGACAGAGTGTTTGCACTCTCCAAGCGCTCCGGTTCAGCAGACGCCTTTACTAATCCTCGTGCTGAGTTGCTGACGAAGTTCGTAGTCACAGCAGTGCCAGTCACCCGGGCAACAGTAAGAAGCCTGAACAGCTGTTTTTCCTCGTCTTCTGACAACAGGGCCGGACGGCCCCTTTTCCCCGCCACTGGCTTCTCGTCGAGTTTGACAGAACCGTCATAAAACCGCTTTGCGCTTCCTTTGGACAGTGTTCTCTCGTTCCCGTCCGCTGACCATTGCCTGATGGCACCGTTCAAGCCGTACACCCTTACATAGTCCGCGATCTTTTCCCTGTCGGTTTCGCACCACTCCACCCCCTTCTTGCCGTGGCGAAGTGCTGCATCCTTTGCTTTGTTCTTGTCGCGCACTTCTGCTTGGATCGCCAGCGCCTGCTTCTTTGTCACCGCACCGTTTCCCGCCACGGCTTGTTCAAGTGCTTCGCACTTCTCGCGCTTGACCACCCATTTGTCAAGGGACATTTTTGTGTTTCCGACGATCAAATGACGTTCAGATTGGTGTCTTGCGACCTTTCTTTTTGTTTGGTTTTGTTCTGCTCGGGGAGTTTTGGGGGTGAAAAAAAGGGTGGCGGTGGGAGTGAGTAGTCGTCGTCGTCCTGTCTTCCTCCTGTCTATCCGGAGCGCGTCTTGAGTTCATGAATAAGCCAGGTTGCCCATTCAGCTGCTTTGCCTCCTGGCTCTTGATAGCGTACGCGTTCGCTTACGGCCCGCATGATATTGGGGTCGCAGGCGGCGAAGCCGTCGAGTATTTGCCAACGCGTGAGGGTGGAGCTGCTTATGTTGCGTAGGTCGGCTGAGTCAGGATAGTGGCGGAGGTGGGTGTCGTCGTTTATCGTCAGGACGTGGTCTGATGTAGCTGTTTCGTCACACCCGGGCACTCTACATTTGACCTTCGTACCGTAGGGCATGATGCCTCGGCGTACGATGGCCTGCAACAAGTCAGTTGTGCCATGTAACTTTCGTAGTTTTGTGAAAGTCTGTGCGCGCATACAGCTCGGTGGCGTTACTTCTGATAGACGTTTCCGCACCTCGTGGTCGCGTAAACGCTCGGCACAGCGCCGAATGAAGCGCCCGGATTCTTCCATCTGTGCTTACCTGTCGTCCTCCGGACCGTTTGACATGGATTTTTTTTTTTCAACCCCGCCTAAGCAGGGAAGTAGCTTGGGCTCTGGGCCCCACGTAAAATCCTACCAAATGTTGTACAGAGCGCTTTTCAGGGTCCTCGGGGCACTTTGTGTGTGTGGAGCTCAGACTGACACTGTGTTGGGGGGTGTTCGGACAAAATGCGGCGCGTGCAGGTGGGTTTTGCTCATGGAAGGTAGCAACACAGCAAGAATTGCTAACCGCTTTGTAGCCCACAGAGACTGTGGCAACTTTGATGTGAGCTAACTTATAGTTGTCGCTACTGTCCACCACAGAGGCTGTCCTTCGGGAAGCAAAAGAACCATGCGAAGAAGGCGAGTGCCGCTTAGCGGTTTTCTGCGACAGCAGGGCGGCTAACACTACACACGTCAAGACCAGCGCCGCAGGCGCGGAAAAATTGATATTGCCGCTTTGTAGTCCACAGGGACTGCGGCAAAGTTGATGCGAGTCAAGTGCGCACTTATGCACTCTGCAGGGTGCTCCTCTTTGTGGTTGTCACTACTGCCCACCACAGAGAGCAGCAGTCTTCTTGGCAACACGACACGAAACATGTGTATTACACAAGCCAAAAATGCCAGCGCCGCAGGCGCGGAAAATTTGCCAAGCTATTGGGCCAGTATTGCCCAAAATTGAGGGTGTACGTTGCTAGACCCATGATCCAGAGGTCGTACTGTAGCATCATCCCCACCCACTGCACTGCCTACAACACACCCACCACCACCACTGCCCACCGCACCACCCACCCACTGCACTACCTCCACGACCTCCCACCACATGACCACCCACTACCGCCGCCCCCCCACGACACCACCGGCTGCTGGCTATAACTATAGTTTTTTTTTTTTTTTGGATGTTGTATGGGGTTATCATTGGGTATATGAAGCTACTTCTCTGCGCCTAAGTGAAAACGTGCATGGGCGAAAATATGTTGGACCGGACAAAATGGTCCAACTGTTTTGGTCGTCGCGCGGTCCAACTTGTCCGGTCCAACATATTTCCGGTCCAACTTATTTCCGTTTACGGTATGTGTAGCAATGGCTACGCGGTAGAGGGGATAGGAGGGGCCCGGTCAACCTGACAGAATCTTCGGGGATTAGAACAATCTTCGTGTTAAAGAAATAACGCTAAAGAGAAGTTCCTGTGATGGAAAAGTATTCCGGGGTACCCGCCAGGCTCTGAAATCCCGGAGTTTAAAGCAAACCTTCGCTCGAACTTTCATTCTAACTTTTTCACTCTACAAACATTGTACTGCAGGGTGCTGATCGAGATCCTAGTCGAGTCGAAACGCATGAGCCCCGCAGATGCTAAGTCCTTCTTGGCTCGCATGCAGTCTGAAGGTCGGTATCAACGAGACATCTGGTAGGCACCTTCGCCTCGATTGTGTGACCACCGTGCCCAGCAGGCAACATGATGAAACCCGCGGCCCCTTCCGATGGTCGGGGTTTTTCAATGAGATACCTGCAATCGAAGCAACTGGCGCCTTGATTGTGCGGCCATAGAGCCCATCGGGCTACTCAATGGAAACGGACCTGGTTGGTACCAACACCTCGATTGCGTGGCGGGCGAACGGACGGAAAATACTGCCCTGTCCGAAGGTCGGGACCAACGAGACATACGCCTATGGTATAAGCTGGCGCTGGTCATTGCGGCCATCGGACTTTTCTGGCAAACTGATGGAGGTGACCACGCCGTACAGGTTGGCATAGCTGAGCAGGCACCCTGCGGTTTTAGCGGCCAGCTAACACGGACGAGCTACGAACAGCCGTCTGACAAGCTAGACTCACACCACTTTCCTGCCTGCCGCCACTCAGGTAAGTTTTGCGCTGATGCTGATCCGCATAGGGTCACCTGTGAAGGCACTGCGTCGCGCAAGCATCCGCAACGAGACAAAAGAGCCGCCACCAGCAAGAGCGCTACCGTTACGCCACTCAGCGGAACTTCACACGACCTTGAGTGTGTCAGTTAAAGACAAGCAAGTTTGCGAAGACGTGTTCCCACTTCTCCTTTTCTTTTTTTTAAGAAGCGCCAGCTTGGAAGGAAATGCTCAACGACGCCTGCCGGGCGACAAGAACGAAAGCAGCTACGTCGAGTATTTTGTAGCATTTCTTTTTTTGTATAGGCACCTGCTTTGTAGGAAATGCTTGAGGAGACTGCCCGTTGCGATAGATCAAAGGAGGTAAATGTGCTGCAGCCCACACGAAACACAGGTAAATCTGGGTTTAGTGGCGGCGTAGGCGTTCAACGAAAAAGACCCACTTTGTAGTTGTATTGTTTTCTCCCCCCCGGTAGCCTCCTTCGAAATGAGCACAAGGCAGTCCCTCGAGTGTTTTGTCAGAACAATACGCAGAGCAAAACCTCCCAGTTGGCCACGAAGACCGAGGTTCCCCCACCGCCCAAGCGCACGAACGGACGACTCAAATGGGCAAAACACAGTCTCGCTGCCTCTCTCCTGCCAATTCCTGAGGTCGTCTGGTTCCTGTCCGCAGCTTTCGCGCATGGGCCTCGCCTCGGGCTGAAGAATTCTAAAAGAAAGAGGTGAATTCGAGCATCTTTGCATAGTAATTTCCTTTCTTTCCATCTTCTCTCTTTCACAAGCTAGCATAACTGAAGCGCACCATCAAAGCTTAGTTCCAAACAAACAAGGTCGCAAGGCATCAAACTCGTCCTTCGGGATCGACAGTAGCACCCAAAAACCGTAACTCTACAAAAAACAGTCTAAAAAGCAAGTGTTTCGGTATCGTGCTCCGGGGCGCTCCCACGGGTGGCATTTTGCGTTGGCCGCAAAGCGGTTTACCTAGATTTCCATCACTGTACTTGTTTCGCCGTCGGCGTACGGGATTGTTAGACCGTACCTACGAACGAGCATTGTTGCAGCATTCTCGGTGGCTCGAAAAGCGTCAACGGCCTCCCGCATTTCTTCCGCCAGCCCATCTACATCACTTTGGGCTTCAAAAAGCAGGCTCGGAGAGATCATGCGGCGTATCATCGTGCTCTTCGTTCATCTGTGCTCGAAGTCTCGTCTTCAGTCGTCGCATGTGTCCAACCTCACAACCGAGTTAAAGAGCGCCAGGGCACACCCGAAAAGCGGTGTGGCACGCGCTCCTCGACAGCTTTAGATCCAGCTTGTGACTCCTCCGTGTGTGGTGAGATCCGGAGGATGTACCGCAAGACAGGCGAACTTGTACCGATGAAACCACCTACGCCATACTTGTACGGGGTGGTAGTGAGGCGGCCGTAGACTCCGGAGAAATGGTCCCTGCACTGCAGCTCGTCTCTTTTCTCCAACTGTCAAGAGCTACGGCTCACTCCGAATAAAGGTATTCAAATCCTGAGATGCCATTGCATGCACTCTAACGTCTCTCTCTCTCTCTCGTATCGGTCAGCGCAGTAGCGATGACAATGAGCACACATACAAGTAGGTGGGAAGAGGTCTTCGGACTGCCATGGCGCGACCCTCTCAGGAAGCCGCCCTGCATCCAGCTTGGCCCACCCTTGACTTGTTTTGCTGCGTTACTCTCTCTTTCTGAATTTCTTACCTCGGGCTTATTCTGGACCGGCCGCGTTGCTGCCCTCAAACTTTTCCGCCCTCGCGTTGTGCATGGCTAACGAGAAAGGTAAGAATGGCGGTGCACTACTTGTGCCTGAAGAAGATACAAAACCCGTTTGGTACTACTGCATGCCGTGGTAGAAGCCACGAGCCTGCAGAATAAGGCCGTCCGACCAAAATACAAGCTTTAGGGATGGAGTGGGGTTTGTACTGGCCAGCGCGCACGTCGAGTCCTTAGATGTTTGCCCAACGAATATCCCCTCACTTCGTTTTCGAATTGCTTGACCCGAACTCCTCCGAAAGAAAGCAGACATCGCGCCGTTGGCCTTGTTGTCTGAAAGAGATGCGGTTCCCACTATGCTCTGAAGACGACCACCTCTCCCCTGTATGGATACAGGCGAAACGCAAGCAGCTCACAGACTGCAGGCACACCCGTGCCTTAGACAGCGCAGAACGTGCGTGACTGCTTTTGAGCTCGTCACACGCCTCGAATCCCCCGAGCCCGCTAGCACCATAAGTACTCGGTACCACCGACGTAACGGGAGGTGAAGGCGTCGCAGCTGGCCAATGAGACCAATCCACGTGGTTCAGTGTAGTCAACACAACGTCTCAATGGGAACGTGTCAGTTAGGCTTGGCGGACACTTGCCGGCATCGTGGAGAACCCCCCCCTCCCCATGCCGGACATTGTCCGCCAAAGTCTAGCTGACACGTTCCCAATGCTTAAAAAAACGCAAGAAGAGCTAGCCCCGCAAACACCACTAGCACTCGACCTTTGACGCGATGGCCCGGCGGAGACGTCGTAGCGTAACCCAAGCCAGCGAGAAAGTGCACGCGAAATCCATGGCGCCAGATGTCAAGGCTTATAGCATGCAAGAAGGCCCAGCCTGCGCAAGTAGGCAGCCGAACGTCATCAAGTAAACTGTCCAGTGCGAAAGCGCACGCTGGAGCACACAAAGGCTTCCAAGTAGTACCCAATATGATTCCCCCAGTGCCGGCAGTGCATCGCGCTTTCGGCTCTTGCCCATGGCTGGACCCGTCCGTCTGCTCCTCGAGCCCCCTTGTTGTTGCTGTTGTTTGTTGTTGTTGTTGTGTCACGCACTTCTCAGTTTTTCTCAGCCGAAGCTTTACCAGCTTCGGCTGACATCATTTACGCACTTAACCATTGTTAAGAAGAAGACTGAAAGCATAGACACAAAGATAACTCAAAGCATCTGCAGAACAACACGGAAAGCCTCAGGCAAAAACCCGTTTTCACATTTCTTCACGCGACGCTTCTTTCTCTGGACACCACCGCCACCCTCTTATTTCTTCTTCCTTCTTTGGTTGCAGCGGTCCCGGTAGCTGTCGGTGCCACCAGGGTATCAGCGCACGATACGGTGATCTCTCGCGTTCTCCTGCGTTCTTAGACTGGCAAAGCCCGCCGATTGAATGTCCGACAGCAGAGCCTGCAGGACGTCCAGCCTCTTAAGGCCGGACCATATCGAAAGCGATGGAGGGGAGACATTAGGCACATTCCACGGTGCACTAGTCATGCCATTTACTAGTCACTTACAAGTGGTCTTACTAGTGGGGACAAGCGGTTCGGCCGCGGGACTCCCGGCTGCGGGCGGCCCCGCCGACTGCGAGCATTCGCCGGATTGTCGTAGGGATATCGGCCCTGCTGGTCTTGCTTTGTCCTTCGCCGAAGACACCACCTCGTGATGTTCGCATCACAAAACAAAGAAGACAGTGAAATGGTCGTTACCTGGTCGGGTTTCGCTCGCGACCGTTTCCTGAACAATCCTTCACTAAATCCGCGGTTAAATAACCTGGCCTCAGTGGTGCAAGCACCACGCGCTCTTCAAACCCAAGAAACATTTTCCCCCCTGAACAATCCTTCACTAAATCCGCGGTTAAAAAACCTGG
Organism: Diplonema papillatum; assembly: GCA_030068145.1. NCBI lineage: Eukaryota > Euglenozoa > Diplonemea > Diplonemida > Diplonemidae > Diplonema > Diplonema papillatum. Next base: position 61,532 of record JAPJBO010000535.1, read on the forward strand.
CCTCAGTGGTGCAAGCACCAAGAAACATTTTCCCCCCCACTCCTGCTGCGCCGCTCCTCCTTCGCGCCTTTGCAGCCCCCTTTTTACCACCCGGCGGAAAAGGGGGGGTAATCTTAGTTTAACGTGTAGGACGGTGAACGTGCAATAAGGACGGACGGCGCCTGCTCCCAGCGGAAGCGCGGACGCGACGGCGAGCAAGCAGGTGGAAGCGCCCGCAAGAAGCCGAGTAGCTCTTAACATTTTCACTATGAAAAACTTCAGTTACAATCGCAAGGCATTTTCACCAGGAAAAACTTCAGTTACAATCGCGATTGTAACTGAAGAATTTCCTGGTGAAAATGCCTTGCGATTGTAACTGAAGAATTTTTCTGGTAAAATGCCTTGTGCGATTGTAACTGAACACCTGCCCCCTCTCACCCCCCCCCCCCCTGAACAATCCTTCACTAAATCCGCGGTTAAAAAACCTGGCCTCAGTGGTGCAAGCACCACGCGCTCTTCAAACCCAAGAAACATTTTCCCCCCCACTCCTGCTGCGCCGCTCCTCCTTCGCGCCTTTGCAGCCCCCTTTTTACCACCCGGCGGAAAAGGGGGGGTAATCTTAGTTTAACGTGTAGGACGGTGAACGTGCAATAAGGACGGACGGCGCCTGCTCCCAGCGGAAGCGCGGACGCGACGGCGAGCAAGCAGGTGGAAGCGCCCGCAAGAAGCCGAGGCCTCAGCAGCTGCCCGCGAACGAGGGGCGCACATCAGAGGTGGACAGAGCGGAGCCGCGAAGACGAGCAGGCGAAGGCAAGGGAACATAGGGGAGTCGAGATCTAGCCGCGGGGACAACCCGCGAGGGAGAAAAGGAAGTGCGCCGAATCATCTGGTGATTCCTCGAGCTCGTCGTCAAACTGCACATCGGACGTGAAGCGCGCACCGGAGACAAACAGTACGCGGGGCAAGAAGCGATCGAAGCATGGCACGACGCGTGCGAAGAGGTAGTCTGTTGCGGCTTGTGCAGTCTATCGTCACAGATTGTTGCTGCATATCAAGTTCAAAACTGATCTTACTAGTGACTACTGTCAGCAGTAAGAATGCAGTAGTTATTTTTACTACTGACAGTAGTCATATGAGACGATGCCAAAACCCCCCCCCAGTGCTGATGCTAAGGCCCCTAAACTCGGCATCGTTGTCAGCCGGACGGCAACGAGGGGTGGGTGGGTACCCCCCCCCTAACACCCCCCCCCTCCTGCAGGGCCTGTGTGCAGCAGGGTGGTGACCGCTCTAAGGTGGTTTCCTCAGCAGCGACCAAGAAAAAAAAAATTTTTTTTTGGCCCAAATCCTCCCAAAAAAGCACTCGAAAAAAAATTTTTTGACCCACTTTTTCCACCATTTCACCTTAGAGAATTTAGCTAAGGTGGGTCCCACAGTAGGTCCACAGTGGGTTGCACCAGGAGGGGGGGGAGGGGGGGGGGGGGGGTACCCACCCCCACCCAGGGTTAGCAACTTCGTTTTGGGTCTCAGGCTTAGTATCAGCACTGCCCCCCCCCCCTTTGCACTAATAAAAAAAATTTTGATGTCACCCCATACTGGCCCCGAAACCCCACTTGTGTGGCCCAAAACGGTTCCCAAACGGTTTTTGGCGGGCTGAGTCGAGGTAAAGGGGTCTCTGAAGGCCCACGAATAGGCCCAGGTGGGCCCAGGTGGGCCCCGGAGCGGGCACTCAGCGCGAGGGGGAGAGCCCCCAAAATGGGGTCATTTTCGGGCCTCGCCACTACTCAAGCTAGTCAAACACTTTCTGGCCTCCAGCGGGAAACCCAGACTTCAAAACGACAAGATCGGCTGTGTTCAGCCGTAGATAGCCACCAGCGGGTCCTCTTGAAGCCGAAGAGTGCTCTCGGGGGTCACAGTTAGCCCCATGTGTGCAGCGCCAGCAGTGGGCAGGCACACGCTTAGAATGTGTGGTATGCAAGTGCACCCTGCCTAGAATCCGGCTTCACCCGCTTTTGAGAACACAGTGCTTACAAGGAAAACGCAGAATATAAGGTGGAAAAATGCAAAAGAACCAAGATGAGGACTCCCCCGCCAACGCCAATCTCGGCAGCCTTTCCCCGGTTCTTTCAGAGATTGTCACCCACGACCATTCCAACAGCCCTGTACCGGGCACGTGCCCAGTCCAAACCGCTCACGATGCGTCGCCGGCTCGCCTCGTCGTCAAGGCTGTTGAAGGCTTCTGAAAGCCTACCAGAAAGGCGCTTCCAGATGTCAACGTTCTCCTCCTCTGTCATTAGGGCGAGAAAGAAACCGATCAGGTCCTCACCAGAGACCTTTTCGCAAAAGGTCCTGCTGGCTACGAGTCGTCTCTGCATGGACTGACCACGTCTCGTTTCCTCATGAAACGGCGACAACTTCTGCATTGCTCTCACCGATGACTCCACGAACTCCAGACCCGTGATCTTTGGCATTTTCCCTCTCTTAGTTTCCGTTTTCCTGGGTCAACCTGTATTCTTAATTCGTATTGCTGGTAAAGCCGGATTCTAGGCAGGGTGCACCTGCTGCACCCACTCTATTTACAAGGTGTGCCTGCCCACCGCAGGCGCTGCAGGCGGGGTGGCCAAGTAGGGCTATCTGAGACCCCTGAGAACAATCTTCGGCTTCAAGAGGACCCGCTGGTGGCTATCTACAGCGGAACACAGCCGATCTTGTCGTTGTGTAGTCTGGGTTTCCCGCTGGAGGCCAGAAGGTGTTTGACTAGCTTGAGTAGTGGCGAGGCTTTGAAAATGACCCCATTTTGGGGGCACCCCCCCTCGCACTGAGTGCCCGCTCCGGGGCCCACCTGGGCCCACCTGGGCCTATTCGTGGGCCTTCAGAGACCCCTTTACCTCGACTCAGCCCGCCAAAAACCGTTTGGGAACCGTTTTGGGCCACACAAGTGGGGTTTCGGGGCCAGTATGGGGTGACATCAAATTTTTTTTATTAGTGCAAAGGGGGGGGGGGGGGGGTTTGGCATCGTACACGGTGCAGTAGTAAAGGCTTTCACTAGTAAATTTACTAGTGGTTTTACAAGTGAAAATGGTTTACAAGTGCCACTAGTAAATTTTACAAGTGATTTCAGGTGTTTTGGCAGGTGTTTTGGGGTGAAACAAGAAGAAACTGTGGCAAGTGAAGCACACATCCAGAAGCACCGGCTTCTTTTTCACCTAACTCGTCAAAATGGGGCTGGGAGAGCAGAGCAAAGTGACAACCCAGTGCTTGAGAGCCCCGCGCGTAGGCAGACCGCGTCAATCCAGATTTCCCCCACTCCAAGGCAAACGTGAACACTCGAACACGACCCCCCTGTGGCTCGATGCGGAACACGGGACAATAACATCGGAAGAGACGGAGCGCGAAGGAGGAGGCGTTCGTGTCCTCTCAGAGCAGAGTCGTGCACAGGTACGTCCTGGTACCAGAAATAGAGTTGCACGGCAAAAGACGCTCTGGTATCTTGCTTTTGGCCCAGGAGGTTACGAATATCTCTGCCTGCGTGCGTCTTGTGCCGGACAGGCTTGGCATCCATTTTTTGGACTGAGTCGTGGGCAACAGTGCGGTCAACTCTGAAGGGCAAATACCGATAAACGGAAATAAGTTGGACCGGACAAAATGGTCCAACTCACCTATTTTGGGCTCTGGTGGTCCAACTTTTGTCCGGCCACTTTTTTTCGGGGGGTTCTGTGTACTTGGTGCAGTTTTGCGGCTGGCCAGCACTCGCTCCACTCCGTAGTCGCGCATGGGTGGAGTTCCCGAACACTGCGCGGCGCTGCGTAACCCGCTGAGTTCCCTCCAGCAACTCGCAACGAAGCACCCATGGTCATTGGTCGCCATGGCCCTGTGGTGGAATCACAAGATCTTCCTTGCGTGGAAGGATGTTTGATCGCGACCGGTTGCGGTTGGTCAGTGCCGAGGGTGGACCAAGATGCGTCCACCGTCTGTCCCATTGCTTTGGTAGAGTGCAAACGCAAAAATGCAGAGTGCAAACGAGATGGCTCGAGGTTGTGTGGCTGACAGTGAAGGAAAAAGTATGAGCCGCCAATAAACGACGATCTTGGTACGCTCAAGAAGAAACCCAACGCATCTCTCGCGCCTGACTACCCATTTGTCACGGGACATTTTTTACCTCATGCCCATCGACCCAACCCCGCCTAAGTGGATACGTGCCTGGGCGGAAATATGTTGGACCGGACAAAATGGTCCAATTGTTTTGGTCGTCCGCGGTCCAACCTTTGTCCGGTCCAATATATTTTCGGTCCAACATATTTCCGGTCCAACTTTCTTCTGCTTATGGTATGGAAGATCCACGGGGGGTTTCGAGGGCTGAAGGATTCTTGTCACACGAGGTTCTAGGGGAAGTTGTTTGGGCTGTTGCCGTGAGATTAGTACTTCTTGGGGTTTGGCGGTTGCTTTGGTCGGGTCGGGGTGTTGGGAACGAACGCGGTGTGCCTACTGCTTCATTTTATTGTCGTTGATTATTGGGGTGTTGCTGCCGCTGCCGTGCTTGCGTTCTCACCTTCTTCCTATGCTTGTAGGGCCCATGTTGCCCATTCAGCGCACTTGTCTCCCGGGCAGCTGGCACGCGTAGAGCCACACTCCGGATTACCGCGTGGTTCCCTTCGCTTAGGCGTCCAGGGCCTGCATTCGGGTGCCCGAACACCGGCCTTTGGTCCGCCTCCGGCTGAAACCATCTAAGGTGCGCTGTGTCGCCCCCTGTCAGAATGTGTTGAGAGGTGGCCTTTTCGTTGCACCCTCCTAAACCACATATCTCCGTTGTGCCGTTTTGTAGAATCGATTGCCTCACTAGCGCACTGCTCCGCTGGACCTCCGGAGTTGGTGCAGCGTCTTGCCGTTGATGCTGCTCTGTGGCGCGTTTAGTCGCTCTCTGATGCTCGAGGGTCCCCCGTGCAAACCTGCCGATCTCTTCCATCTGCACTAGGCCGGCGGCATCTTGGGCGCATACATATTGATCCACATCAAAGACGCTTCGTCCGTTTAGCACTCTTCCTGCTGCCTCGTCCGCTTTTTCATGTTTACGAAACCTCACAAATTCTGACTATTATGGTCGAGCCCGAGTGTTACATTGATGGGCTGTGTGGAACTCCTCACTGCGGCAACAACAATGTCAAGATCCCTGCTTGGGCAAAGCCTCCGTGCCGAAGCGTGTCGGGAAATGGTAGGCATGCTCGGACCGACTGGAAGTATTCGCAACAGTCAGGCGGCCGCTTCTGCCCAGGGTTCCCCGCTCCCCGCTCACGTCGCTATTGTAGAGTGTGTTTCACTGTTGTGAATTTGGCACGACACCACTCACAGTGCGTCTCTCTTGCCTCCGTTTCTTCTCATTTTGTAGACGCTTTTCCTCGGCAGCTGTCAACTAGCTCAACAAAAGTCTCAGGGTAAAGGGGCTGGACAGTGCGTACAGTTCCAGTTGGGTGCGCGCTGCTCCTCTCATCCTTTTTCAACGGCGCCGCTGTCTATCAGGGGAGATGATTCCCATCAAGGCCCCCAACAACCCTGCCCGACTCAGTCCGAGGGGTAGTGCACATCGACCAAACCTCCCCAGTTTTCGATCTCGCAATTTTTCACGCAAAACCCCCTATACATCACTGTTTTGGACTGAAAAACACCTGAATTCACTTGTAAATTTTACTAGTGCACTAGTAAAATTTACAAGTGCACTAGTAAAATTTACTAGTGCACTTGTAAATTTTACTAGTAAAAGTGTAAATTTTACTAGTAAAATTTTTTACTAGTAAATTTACTAGTAAAAGGGTCATTTTGCAAGTTTACTACTGCACCGTGTACCATATGACTAGTAACATTTATGACTAGTAAAATCAGTAGTAAGTGACTAGTAAATGGTACGACTATAGTACAGACCCCGAGACGTGTGCCCTAGTGCAAATCAGCCCCCCTGATCTCTTCCACCACTGCCGGTCAGGCCCGAGACGTGTACGCCCGGGCCATGCGTCGCCCGCCATGCGCAGATGTAGCCACACTCTACACCTTTCTGCTCGTTCCGCAGCTGCCGCTTCAGCCCTGGCAGTGACGCGTCCCTCGCACTGCGCCCATTGCCCCACGCACAGGCCGAGTCAACCATCGTGCACCCACTGAACTGCTGGGAAGGAGCCAGCCCATCATGACCTCCTCAACCGCCTGGAACCACGAAGTCCCCGCCAGCTCCATGCATGCGGTGCAGTCAGGGCCGAGAGTGCAGATTATAAAGCAACTCCATGTACAAACAAAAAGAGCGCGCGCTAGTCGAGTAGTCGGCAATAGGCAACAAAGACACACGCACAAGTACACGTACTGCCACTACCGCAGATACGATACGTACACTAACAGACGATACCTTAAAGGAACCGGAGACTACAAAACCCCAGGATCCCAGAGTGAGCTTGCACTCTAAAAACACGCGCGACCACTCTTTTTCCCCTTTAACAGCACACGGGAGGAATCGGGAAAAAGAAGGAGGAAGAAAAATAGGTGTTTAATTCAGCTAATCCCGAGCAAAGCCCCGGCAGGAGCGCGGATCTCCACCAAACCGGATCAGTCATTTATTTCTGTTCAACTCGTTTGGCTGGAGAGCGCCCTGCCACTGCTCGCCGGGACTGAATACCCGTGTAGCAAAGCATGCAGGGGGGGCATGCCAGGCTGATGCCTGAGGTGCGAGGCGCGGCCCACCTGAGGGGGGGTCGTCGCACGCCGATCGACGGTGCAGCTGTTCCAGCTGAGATCCGTCCTGTCCAGTACTTGACGTGCAAGCCGTGGATATTCGTGTGGTGCCTGGCCAGCGCCTTATCATGACGAGACTCGCTTGGCTGAGGTCCGCCGCGCTCGGCGGCAGCTCGCCTGGTTGGGGTCCGCCTGGTCGCTGACGTGCAGCTCGCTTTGGCTGAGATTCGCCGTGCCACGTGCACGGCGTGCAGCTCGCTTGGTTTGAGATCCGTCTGGCCTCGATGACGTGCAGCTCGCTTTGGCTGAGATCCGCCGTGCCACGTGCATGGCGTGCAGCTCGCTTGGTTTGAGATCCGTCTGGCCTCGATGACGTGCAGCTCGCTTTGGCTGAGATCCGCCGTGCCACGTGCATGGCGTGCAGCTCGCTTGGTTTGAGATCCGTCTGGCCTCGATGACGTGCAGCTCGCTTTGGCTGAGATCCGCCGTGCCACGTGCATGGCGTGCAGCTCGCTTGGTTTGAGATCCGTCTGGCCTCGATGACGTGCAGCTCGCTTTGGCTGAGATCCGCCGTGCCACTGTGCACGGCGTGCAGCTCGCTTGGTTTGAGATCCGTCTGGCCTCGATGACGTGCAGCTCGCTTTGGCTGAGATCCGCCGTGCCACGTGCACGGCGTGCAGCTCGCTTGGTTTGAGATCCGTCTGGCCTCGATGACGTGCAGCTCGCTTTGGCTGAGATCCGCCGTGCCACGTGCACGGCGTGCAGCTCGCTTGGTTTGAGATCCGTCTGGCCTCGATGACGTGCAGCTCGCTTTGGCTGAGATCCGCCGTGCCACGTGCATGGCGTGCAGCTCGCTTGGTTTGAGATCCGTCTGGCCTCGATGACGTGCAGCTCGCTTTGGCTGAGATCCGCCGTGCCCTGTGCACGGCGTGCAGCTCGCTTGGTTTGAGATCCGTCTGGCCTCGATGACGTGCAGCTCGCTTTGGCTGAGATCCGCCGTGCCACGTGCACGGCGTGCAGCTCGCTTGGTTTGAGATCCGTCTGGCCTCGATGACGTGCAGCTCGCTTTGGCTGAGATCCGCCGTGCCACGTGCATGGCGTGCAGCTCGCTTGGTTTGAGATCCGTCTGGCCTCGATGACGTGCAGCTCGCTTTGGCTGAGATCCGCCGTGCCACGTGCACGGCGTGCAGCTCGCTTGGTTTGAGATCCGTCTGGCCTCGATGACGTGCAGCTCGCTTTGGCTGAGATCCGCCGTGCCCTGTGCACGGCGTGCAGCTCGCTTGGTTTGAGATCCGTCTGGCCTCGATGACGTGCAGCTCGCTTTGGCTGAGATCCGCCGTGCCACGTGCATGGCGTGCAGCTCGCTTGGTTTGAGATCCGTCTGGCCTCGATGACGTGCAGCTCGCTTTGGCTGAGATCCGCCGTGCCACGTGCACGGCGTGCAGCTCGCTTGGTTTGAGATCCGTCTGGCCTCGATGACGTGCAGCTCGCTTTGGCTGAGATCCGCCGTGCCATGTGCACGGCGTGCAGCTCGCTTGGTTTGAGATCCGTCTGGCCTCGATGACGTGCAGCTCGCTTTGGCTGAGATCCGCCGTGCCACGTGCATGGCGTGCAGCTCGCTTGGTTTGAGATCCGTCTGGCCTCGATGACGTGCAGCTCGCTTTGGCTGAGATCCGCCGTGCCCTGTGCACGGCGTGCAGCTCGCTTGGTTTGAGATCCGTCTGGCCTCGATGACGTGCAGCTCGCTTTGGCTGAGATCCGCCGTGTCATGTGCACGGCGTGCAGCTCGCTTGGTTGAGGTCCGTCTGACCTCGATGACGTGCAGCTCGCTTCGGCTACCATCCGCCGTGCCACGTGCACGGCGTGCAGCTCGCTTGGTTTGAGATGTGTCCGGGAGACGCGTCCGCGATCGGGCGCATGGCATGCGCCCGATCGCGGACGCGTCAGATTGGTCAGGCGGGTGGGCGCCCGTCGCGGACGTGTGTACTTGTTTTATCTGGGCGCCGGGACGGCCTTCAACCTCTCGTCTTCAGCTTAAAACGGGAGACGGCCTTCAACCTCTCGTCTTCAGCTTGAAACGGGAGACAAAGGGGGGAAGATGACATGACGCTCGCTCAGTATTGGGATGGTCGTGCCGAGGTTGGCTTGATGGGTCCGGTGACACTAGGGGCCGCGTGTGACCGCCTGCTGAAGCTGGACACCGATGTCCTCGGCGAGCTCCAGCTCACCCTAGTTGTGGCGTCGAAGGGTCCGGTGTTCTCTCCCACCGGCTGGCCGCAGGTCGGTGGGTTTAGGAACAGAGTTGACAGCGGGCCGGCAAGGAAGGGCTTGAGACGACTACAAGCCTTTGTCGACTCCGGCAGGAGGTGGAAAATGAACCGAGGGCGGCAGGGCGCTGTCGCCCGAGCTTCCTGTTTTCCCGCCAGCGTATCAGGCTGGTCATCATAATCATCGACTCTCTCATCGTGGTCTTATCAGACCCCTATCATCAAGACGAAGAAGCGGGGTGCAGCGACCCCGCGGGCGGCCTGCAGGTACGTTCTTGGAACGGGCTCTGGGGTACCGGAAGTCAAGGACATGCCTCAAGTGGATAAGGAACTCCGGGAGGCGATCGGCTCCAGCGCCCTGTCCCCGGTGTTGGAGGCTCACCGCAGTCGCAGAGTATTTTTGGACCGCTGGAGGCGCAGGGCGGGGGACCGTGAAGGGGATGCCTGCCACGCGGCCCTTCTCGGCGAAGTGCTTGTCGAGCTGGGGATCGCCGAGCCCGACGGCCTCTTGGCGAATCTCAGGGAGGGTTGTCCGATGTCCGGCCAGGTGGGATACAGTCCCTGTATAGCCCGAGCCTGGGGGACCCGGAATTGTCAGTAGCGGAACTGATTCGCCGCCAGCCTGACGTGCTGGCGAGGGTCAGGAGGGCCGTCATGGGTGAGTCGGACTCCAACAGGGAAGGCATCTGGGCGTCGGTGCAGAAAGAGGTGGACAGAGGCTTCATGGTCGAGCTAGCGGAGCCGCCGACGAATTCGGTCTTTCTACGGCGCTTCATGGTTGCCCAGCTGAAGGCGGACCAGAAAGGGTGGCAGACGAAGCTCCGCGCGTGCGATGACGGGCGTATGGCCCTGGTTAATAAGGCGGTCCACATGCGACGAAGGTCAAGCTGGACACCGTCGACGTTTCCGTGGGGGTGGCGCGGCAACTGGCCCAACAGGCCTCCGGTAGGTTTGCCGGGGCGGCCTTCTACTCAGTAGGTTTGGACCATCGTGACGCCTACAGGCAGATGAAGGCGCAGAACGATGTAATCTGCAGGTGCGTGGTGGCGGAGGACCCGGACGGACTGTTGCAATTTTTCAGGCTCGACCGTCTGTCGTTTGGCGAGGCGGCAAGCGTTGTACACTACAACGCCTTGCGAAGGTCCTCGCCCGCGTCGTCCGTCGCGGCCTGTCGCTGCCGCTCCTGCAGTACTACGACGACTTCGCCTGTCCCTGCCGGCTGGAGGACAACCTAGTGCTCGCTGACACCTTAGAGCTGCTGGGCGGCATTTTGCGCACCTCTTTCAACGACGAAAAGACCTCACAGGGCAACAGCTTTCGGCACCTGGGCTTGATTTTCTCGATAGACGGGGAGGGTGTGCACGTTTCCCTGTCGGAACCACGGAAGGAGAAACTGGTGTTCGTTCTGGAGGGCGTTCTCGCTCGCGACTCGCTCGCACCGGGCGAGGCGGCGTCGCGCCGGGAAACTAGGGTCCGCCTCGTCCTCCCTATTCCGCAAGGTGGGTAGGGCACCTCTCCAATCTCGATTCAGGCGCGCCAATGCGTCGTCCACGTACCGGGACTTCAAGCTGGGTCGCGAGCTTTGCGTATCGCTCCGGTGGTGGGTTGACGTCCTGAGGAGTGAGGTCCGTGTCTTTGAAAAGTCGGTTCCCCTCGGTGAGTCCGGATACGGGGACCAAGTGCGTCCTGTTCACGGATGCCTGCCCAAAGGGGCTGGGCGCCGTCCTTGTTGTTCTTACGGACGGCGTGGTGTCGTCTGTCGAGTACTACTCTTGCCCGGTTCCTGCCAGGGCGTCCGGGCTGCCGATTCACGCTTTGGAGTTCGCAGCCGTGTCGGTGGCGTTCGGTCTGTGGTTCAAAGAGATGACGGGCGTTGTCCAGGGTCAGTCCAGGGCTGGGATGCTGCTTGCCCCTGTCCACAGGTTGTGGCAAGGCATTGCCAGGGCGAAGGCTCGCGTATGGTTTGAGAGAGTTTCAAGCGAGATGAACATCGCGGACCTTCCAAGCCGCCTCGCCCAGTCCTTGGCCAGTGTTCCGTGGGCGGTGCCCGGTTAGGCGGGTGCCTAGCCTTCAGACGATTGATGAGGCGGTGGCAGATTTCTTGGTCCCGGGTACCCTCCAGTGCACATCCGTGCCGTAGGCGGCTGATTCTTGCGCGCTGATCTTTGGCTTCTCTTCTCTTTTGCGTCGGTCCATTGGGATAGAGCCATTGGGAAAATCCCAGAGTCCCGCGAGGCGAATGCGAGCAGCCAGGCATCGTGAGCCGGCCCGCCGCAGCCAGTTGTGGTAGATTGAAGCCAACTCGGGCCTTCGCCAGTTGAGCTGGAGTCTTGGCTGAATGATTCGGTAGCCAGGAGGACCGATCTCCCCAACTGAGGCAGCCGCCGGGCAGCCAACTTCGCCGGTCAGCTCGTTCCCAAGGTACCAGCAAGCCAGCTAAGGAGAGCTAACCGTGAATGATCCTTTGATTGGTGTGACATGAATTAAACTGATGTTAAATTGGCGGATGGAGAAGGAACAACGGCTCCGAGTGACTCTCTCCAAGGAGGCAATTTAAGAAAAACAAAAAAAAGAAGCCAAAAAAACGCAGCAAGCAAAGATGGTGACCGAACACAAGACGCACGTGACGAACAAGTTCTCGAAGGAGGAGAAGATGTTCATCGAGAAGCTGTTCCAGGCGTTCGACACCGACCGCAGCGGGAAGATCGACTTTTTGGAGTTCAAAATCCTCGCCCGGAAGCTGGGAGTCGAGATGAGCGACGACGAGCTGCGCAAATCGATGGAGGCGGTTGACACAGACGGCAACATGGAGCTCGACATCTACGAGTTTCTGATGTGGCTCGAAGGTGCTCAGGCGGAGGGCGCGGACCCTTTCTCGATGCTCAAGGCGAAGATCAAGGCGCAAGGCCTCAAGCCGCTGAACAACAGCCAAATCGAGGGCCTCCGAGAGTGCTTCAACCACTTCGACTCCGATGGGAGCGGCGCCATCGACGTGCACGAGCTGGGCAATGTGTTCCACGCGTTCGGCCAAGAGCTCAGCGACGACGAATTGCAGCAAATGATCAAAGACGTCGACGTCGACGACAGCGGGGAAATCGAGTTCGAGGAGTTCCTCATGCTCATGATCCACAACTTCGGCTCCGATGAGTCGGCCGAGCAGGAGGTCCAGAACGAGTTCCAGAAACACGACCCGGAGAACACGGGCGTGCTCTCCACCATGCAGCTCAAGGAAATCATCGGCGAACTCTGCGGCGAATTCCTCCCCTTCGATGAAATCAACGAAATCGTCGCCTCCGCGGACGAGAACAACACCGGCCGCGTGGAATACATGAAGTGGGAGTCTCTCTGGGAAGCCCTGCGAGAGTAAGCAGTGCCGCATGCCCCCCTGCAAAAATGAAGGAAGTAAATCAGGAAAGCGGAAGAGAGAAGGAAGAGGAAACGAAGGGGATGCAAAACGCAGACGAAGCGAGGGCAGGAGGAGATTCAGCGCTTCCTTCGCGACGTGGGTTCGGCAGTCGGGGGGCGCAGTGCGCCGCTGCCAAGAGTCTCCTGCAGTGTCGGGGGAAGAAACTCACTCCCCCTTTTTTTTTTGCGAATTCGAAGGGTCTCTCCCTGCACTCGATTGCTCGAGCCTGGAAGACCTCGCAGTACTTCCCTTCTTGAGTCAGCCCCCGACCGTACCGATTAGCTTGCTGACCATTTATCGATCGAGTTCGGTTTGAACGAGAATGTAGCGGTGCAAAGATCACTTAAAGAGGGGGGTCGAATAATAACAGTTATTTGACACACGTCTGGCTGTCTAAAAACACTACCACTATTGGATCCTGCTACTGTTCGGCTACCCGGAACTTTTTTTTATTATTCGACCAACCGAATAGTAGCACAGGGGTGTTCTTATATTCGACCCCCCCCCTTTACTCGATCGATGCTCTGTTTGAAGTCCTGGGTCCGAGAACAAGCATCGCATATCTTCTGGAGTTGAATCGCAAGGTTTGATGAAATTGGATGGTGTTCGGTCAATGGGTCTTCGATGAGAGCGAGTGACGTTTTCCAAAAAAGCGTGTAGCAAGACACCGTGAAGCAATAATGCAGATAATCAGTTATTTGGCGATGTCTGCATTGTCACTCAGGGGACGACCTCGAGTTACCGAGTATGACACTTTGCTGCGGCGCTGGTCCCTGGTGGTCGCTGGTATATTCTCCTCGATCTCCAACCCGTCTTCAGACATTGCTAGCAGGTGAGTCCAACCATGACAGCGGCAGGCAATTCTATGCAGCCCCAGAAAGAGAGATTGACCAATGATAGGCCCACGGTATAGCGTGATGGTTACAATTCCTCATGCCAGAACTGCCCGAGAGATCGCGCGACCCTAACCATATCGCCCCGCCACCGCACCAAAAGCAAACTCGTTGCTGGTCAACACCTGAACGAGTGCGGCTTGGTATCAGAAGAGCTAAATTCGAAGCACGTTTTGCATCCTCGCATGTTGTTGTACATCAAAGCTAGGATTCCCCCCGCGCAGCCTGGAACTCCAAGGATGCCGTGCCGTGCGACTACTCCCCCCCAATGTTGTCGTGCGGCATGAAGCTGGTGAAGCCGCTGCCCGCCCTGACTATTTTTGTTGAAAGTATGCTCATCTGCAGGTTATAGTTGACGAGACCTTTTGAGTTGAGCATCTGTCTTTGTCAAGAGCTGCAACTCAACTAATCCCGTGGAAGTTCAGGTGACGCAGGCTTCGCCTGGCTGCTTCACCTGAGACTTTTCTTTTTACCAAACATGAAATGTTGGAGGATATGAGAAGCTCGTCGCCGCAAACCGTGGCGTTTTCACTTGCGTCCTGAATCCAGCTGTACGTAAAAACAACTCTCTCTTCCCATCATCATCATTAGTTTTGCATCAGCCGCGGCTGTGCGAGTGACGAGCTCTTGTTTTGGTGTGCAAGAAGCTGCACGTCATCAAGAAGTATTACAACTGCTCACACTTTCTGGATAGATTGCAGCGTGCGCCACCTGTGCTTCACCTACAAACGTTCAGGCTCAAGACCCAGGGGCAACCTTGCCACCTCTCCTCCCCCCGCATCCTCTTATTCGTCGGCCCTTGTTTCACTATCGTAGGATTCTTCGCCCGAAGTACCCTTGCTGCGACCTCTCTTTTCTTTTTTTTTGTTCTGTCCCCCTCCCCCCCCGCCACCCACCGTATAAGAAGTCAAGGCGGTGCGTTCTAGCGCAAAAGTCGCGGTCATATAGTCGGGGCCTGGGTCTTTTTTTGTGTCTAACGAATGCAATTTGTCAAGAACAAAAAGACAGGCGCTTCGTTTTGTTTGTGCGTGCCGGTTGATCGTTTTCCCACTTGTATTTACCCTGTGTATATTCAGGTAAGGAATTCTGATCAACCACCAAAACACGCTGCCTACGTCTTTTTAGCCTGCACAATACATTGAAAGGCGATCCGCAAGATTGTTAGTACTAAGAACAGATCGATGGCAGCGTACTATCCTCACTCCCGTTAGATGAACAAAACAGGTTTGAAGGAAGTGCGCACAAACAAAGCCTGTCAGTACATCTGTACTGACGGGAACGTTTCCGGAACAACGGTTGCACACGAACAAGGAAAACGAAGCTAGCGAAAAAGTGCTAATACAGGAAACCCCCCGCAGAGAGGTTTATACCCTGAACACAAAGAACAAGAATTTTTTGCCTTATCATTTTCATCACCTCTGGTTGATGCTGATCGTCGGTTACTTCGTTTATCAGTGCCCCAACTCCGGAAATGTTCTGTAACTGATTGCACCGAGACAGTTGTGTTCCTCTCCCGAAGACGGATTTTCCTGTGCTCTGGTGGCATGAGAGGCCCTTGGCTGCGACGAGCTACGAACAGCCGCCTGACAAACCAGGCTCACATCGCTGTCCTGTCTGCGGGCACGTAGGTTCCGCGCTGATGGTCATCCGCCCAATGCGTCCGTGGCTTAAACAACCGATCCACTGTGGAGGCAGGGACGAGATGCGGTGTTGAGCACATGGCCATTCCAAGCACGTTCTTGCATCCCCCCACACATCTACCCAATCTTCCTTCTTTTGCTTTTTTTTTCTTCTATCTTTTTTATAAAGTCGTTCGTTCTTCGACAAAGCCCTTTTTATTAGTGATACGGTTCTTTTGTTTTTTTCTCTCTTCCCCTCTCTTTCTTTTCTTTGCTTTTTTTATTGCCATCTCTTTCTCCTTTGGCTTTTCTTGTACACCCACCCATCGTGTGATCTGCCCTCTCCGCCCCTTCCTCCCCCCATCTCACACCTTTCCTCATTAAACAATCCCTTTCAAACAAAACGAAGGGGACCCACCGAGGGAGACTTGCCGAATGTTACAGAAAAAAAAAAAAAAAGGAATGAACACTTTGTAGCGTGCGTTTGACCCAGCAATCAAATAAATATACAAAAACAGGACCTTTTTTTTCCCTCTTAAAAAAGAAGGTCGGTATCACACAATAGGAACCTCGCCCCCGCCCACTTTCGCCGTGCATGTGAACGTCCCTTCCCTGTGCAGCGGCGGTCCTGGCTGTGACAAGCTACGATCAGCCGCCTGCCAAACCAGACTCACACCGTTGTCCTGCCTGCAGACACTCAGGTTCCGCGTTGTTGATGGTCCACCTTTATTATGTGTCCGTGGCTTGCAGGACCGAAACACGGCGCAGACGGGACCAATGCGGCGTTGAGCAAACACATCCATTCCAAGCACGTTCTTGCAGTTCCCTATGTAGCGGCCTTCTTCTCCGAGACGGATTTGCCTGTGCTCTCGCATGGGTAGTCTTGGCTGTGACAAACAGCCGCCTGGCAAACCAGTCTGCGGAGTTCCGCGCTGTTGGTGGTATCCGTGGTTTAAAGGGCACGTTTCGCTACCACACTACACTGCTACAGTGCACACATCTACGCTTCGCTACCACACTACACTGCAAGCTTCGCTACCACACTGCACGGCTACAGTGCAGTGAACATCTCTACGCTTCGCTACCACACTACACTGCAAGCTTCGCTAGAACACTGCACGGCTACAGCGCACACCTCTACGCTTCGCTATCACACCACACTGCCAGCTTCGCTACCACACACTGCTACAGTGAACACATCTACGCTTCGCTACCACACTGCACGGCTACAGTAAACACCTCTACATAACCATCGCCTAGTTGTGAACGAACCCTCCCCGGCTACGCATTTTTGCAGGCGGCATTCCCACCCCCGACTCCTCTGCGAAACGAAGGTAGCGCTGTCCTTCACACGAGCCGCGCCGCCACGCTGGCGCCGCGCTGGCGCTGGCACCTCGATCGTTGGATCTTCGAAGACCATGCTTTTTTTTCCGGCGAACAAAAAGAACGAATCGACCCCCTCGATTAAAGAGACCTACAAAAGATTCTCGACCCACGTGTGGCCAACCCTTCAAGAAACGCAGCGTTCAAAAGGGCATCTCCGTGGGCCACCTCCGACACTTGAATCCCAATGGAATTTCAAGCGAACGTTCACGCTGCGAAAAATAGTCGAGAGCACCGATCCCTCGTTATTACATGCCGTACCGTATCCGCGGGCGAACGCCTGCATGGGCAGGTCCACCTGTTTAGCTACTGGGGAATAATTCGTATTAGCGCTAGTATAGGACACGCCACGACAAAGTCTGCCGTACGAAAAGATGTCATACATTGTATTACAAATAAAAAATTGAATGTTTTCCGGTTTTCGCCAGGTTTTGTCATGTGTAGTGTCCTAAAATGGGTCGGATCGGAGATTTGAAGAATACGATTCGATGCATTTATCACACCGTCCAACGAAGAAGCGCTACTACTAATGTAATACGCCCCCCCCACCCCAGTTGTACTGATGATGGTCCGCCTTATGTGTCCGTGGCTTAAAGGACGAAACACGGCGCAGACGGGACCAGTGCGGTGTTGAGCACATACCCATTCCAAGCACGTTCTTGCGAACCCCCCACGCTCTGCAGAACTTGTTGCCCAATCCGAGCACACTTCTTGGCAAACCTGTACTACGAAGCAAACAAGGAATCCGGAAAATGGGGAAACGGCTACGACACCAAGCAGGGAGAAGGGTGGGCAGGGCATGTATCCAACTCGGAAGCATGAGTACATTGTAACCAGAGGGAACGAAACAAACCGAGGGCCCATTCGGAAGGAGAATTCGCCCGCTTCTCTCAGGCAGTGCCAACCGGACCAGATATCCGTATCCAGTTGATGGTATCTCGCCTTCTCCTGTATCCAGAAAGCAGCAGGTGTAAGAAGACGAAGGAAATGACGAAATGCTGATGGCGTATCCTCCGTTCTTGTGCCGCTGTGCTCTCTCCCTCTCTCTCTCTCTCTCTCTCTCTCTCTCTCCGTTACGTCTTGTTCCACGCTTCGTCTTTCTTCAACGAAACCCATCCTCATCTCTCCAAAATTCTGCTTTCCCCCTTTCTTTTTTTAAGAGTACACATTTG
The DNA here is from genome assembly GCA_030068145.1 of Diplonema papillatum. Taxonomy (NCBI): domain Eukaryota; phylum Euglenozoa; class Diplonemea; order Diplonemida; family Diplonemidae; genus Diplonema; species Diplonema papillatum. The sequence goes on from JAPJBO010000535.1 coordinate 78,956, forward strand.
TACTGACGGGAACATTTCGGAACAACGATTGCACATGAAAGAAGAAAACGAAGCCGACGAAAAAGTGCCAAATCCAGGAAACTCTCCTGCCTCCCCCAGAGAGGTTCATACCGTGCACACGCGAAGAACAAGAAACTTCTGCCTTGTATTTTTTCATCACCTTGGGTCAGTTGATGCTGATCGTCCGTTACTTCGTTTATCAGTGCAAGCCCCAACTCCGGAAATGTTCTTCGTCTCGTTTTCTTCTTCTGTACTGAAGTTATGGTGGTAGATGCGGAATACGGTGCAAAGAATGTGTACATGGCTCAAGTCGATTCGACTGCAGGAAAGCTAGCCGATCCCCCTCCCCCATTTTCTTCTTCTTTTCTTCTCGAAAAAGACTTTTTCGCAAGCATCCAGTATGCAATGTAAGGGACACCACATGGGCGGTGTTAATTTTGGGAAAATGGACGTTTCAAGGCAAACCTTGGGTCATACTCAGAAGGGGGTTCGTAGGTCAAAAATGGGAACCGAGGGGCGCATTTGAAAGATTTCGGGGGTCTTTTAAACGCGCACCTCGACGCTGAATGAATACACATGGAAGTGACCCAGGACGGGCACCCGTGGCGTCTTGCAGATACCCGCAACTTAATGAATTAACTACGCCATGTGGCGTAGTTCGTCCGTGTGTGGTTAAGCAAGATTATCCCCCCGGCACGCTACACGGCAACGTCGCTCGCGGGTTTTTTCAGTATCTACAGAAACCTTCGAGGTTGCCCTGCAACAGCGTTCGAGAAACGTCTGGAAACAGCGCGAGGCACACGTGACGGTTGCGGCCGCGTACTATAGAGATCTGACGAGTCCACCGTCAGACATATCAAGCTGGCGCATTTAGCGTCCCCCCGACTTAATGCAGGCGTACAGGTCATGAACTGGCATGCACACATATCGGCTTCTCTCTTTTCAACCGCACCACTGGCGGCTTTCTTGCTACAAGGACGATAAGCATGCCCGCGTTGCTTGTAGAAGCAGTGCCAGACATAAGTTACGGTAGCGGCAGTAACTACCAAGCGTTTGACTTTGCCAACTGTCATTCTAGTCGCATCCCCAAGCCCTGATCCTCGACCGGTGTTCTTCCTTTCGAAAGGAGACCGTCGAACGTTCCAAAGGGGCCCGTGCCTGCCGTCTTCACGTCCTCCTACATTAAATGTGCAATTCCGTGATCGTATGAAGACGAACTTCTGCGACAGCATTCGGCAAGGATGTCACCGTACATAGACCAGCTGCTTCATCTGTAGACGTACTCCTCCTACTGTTGCATTGGGCCGCCAACTCCAGAAAAGTTGTTTCCTAGGTGGTGGTCAGAACTTCTGACGTTCTTTCACCCGTGCCCTTATCTTGCTCCGATCATCCGTCTTTTCGGGTCGGCTTTGTTTTTTCTTTCACATTTTTCTTTTACTTCTTGCTGCGGCGTTCTTGCTTTCTTCTTCGATTTTTCGTACTCTCGCTCTCTCTTTCTTCGTCTTTCATGTTCTCTTCTCTTTCTCTCTTTCTCTCTTTCCCACGATGATTTGTTGACCTTAACAAGTTGCTACCGATTCGCTCCTGAAGCTGGGTTTCACGACTGACTACCAGGCTCTCACGTTAAAGGAGCGTGACGGTCAACCACAGCTTGCAAAGCTTGAGTCGGAGGCAGCACAGTACCACAACCCCGTCCGCTCTGCCCTGTGACTGACCGTCTCAACAAGCTTGTGTTCAGCGCGACCGCCAAGCCCCAAGGTGCGCCACGCCTTGATGCTTTAGTTTGGAAATGGAAAGGTAGCCACTTGACCGGTAGGCCCGTGGTTCTGCAGTACCGCCGAACACGTGAAGCTTGGCTTCCGTGTAGCAGGCTTTCCCTGGTTCCCGGTGCAGTTCAAAAAAAAAAATTTTTTTTTTGGGAACCCCACCGATCACCACAAGCACGCACTAAGCTGAACTTCACAAGCATCCAAAAGGTCGAAAGACACCAATCTGTACGTCCATTCGGATCGTCGGAAACACAAAAACCATATACCAACGGTGGCAAGAAGACGATACCGAAGACAACAATGGTGACCTGGTGCAACTCGAAGAAAACGGACTCTTCGCGAGGAGAAACCGTACCGACAGTCGCGACACCGCGGTCCGTAATCGACTATCTACCGACGTACCACCTCGCTGCCTCAGCGCACAAGCCCTGCGGGCGCTGCGGAACCTGCATGGAGCTACGGATCTCCTCCAAGCACTCACCCGTAGAGCCATCATGCCGTTCAAAACCCGCAACGAGTGCGCCGTAGAAGGCTGCTACCACCGAGGAAGTGCAGATCATGTCCTGACGGCTGGCGATGAACGACATATTCTATGCTACGGACCCGAAGCCAACCTCACGCGCATCTTTGGACAGAGTGAGGTAACGTACAGACAAGTATTGGATGAATTTGCAGCCCGCAACACAGCAGTCATACTGTCTGTTTGCGCGCGAGTCCGCTATCAGGAGCCCAGCGGAAAAGCAACAGAATGGGCCACTCGGCTAATGCACGAGATCAAGTCTAGCTCGAAGATACGATAACACGGAACATTTTCTTTTGGGAACCCCACCGATCACCACAAGCACGCACTAAGCTGAACTTCACAAGCATCCAAAAGGTCGAAAGACACCAATCTGTACGTCCATTCGGATCGTCGGAAACACAAAAAATAGGTATCCTGGGAGCTGCGTGAAGGGGGGGCAGGGTGGTGAGGTGTCAACCCACGCGTTGGTAAGCACACGTTAAGAAGAAGTAGGAAGCCGCAAGATGCCTGCCAAAAAGGTGAAGGGAAAGACGTTGTCCCTGCAGGAGTTCCATGCGCAGTTTGACCAGAGCAAAAGCGCCGGTATGATCCAACCGCTTGCAGAATTACTGGAAAATAGTACTGTTGGCAGGGCTTACGCTCCGTTTTCGGTCTCAGAGAAAATACGTGTGGTCCACGTGTGGGCGCTTAAGGTTCGAGGGAAAGAAAAACCTTTCCCCTTACGTGTGACGGCAAAAGAAATAGCGTCGCTACTGGACTTGGCGACACCTGGCTGTGCGGCCTTGACCACTAGTGGGCCTAGACTCCCCTGCATGTGGACCAATAAATCAAAATCCACATGTGGTACCTGTGGATCCACACGTGGGGGAACAAAATCCAAAAAAAATTAACGTGTGGAAATCCACACGTTCCACACGTGGAGCGTAAGCCCTGGCTGTTGGAATGCGGGCAAGATACGAGCAAGCAAACCACCTGACGCCTATTCTTTTTTGAAAAACTCAAAAATCTTGGTGTCGGTCACAATTTGTTTCGAACCTGACTTGCCAAGCAAGTAAAGTGTACGCGAAAGAAGCCATGCATGCTCCCCCAAACCCACCCAGTACGTATTAGCTTTAAAAGAACCCATTCGACGAAGGTCACCCGGAGACTCTAAACTCCCGGATTCTCAAGCGAACTATAACTCTAAAAACTCAAAATCGGGTCAACACGCGTACACGCAAGGGAATAGGCAAGTGGGTCTTGCATTCTATACAATGTCGAGGGCCTCCTCTACCCGCGACATTCTATACAATGTCGACGGCCTCCTCTACCCGCGGCATTCTATACAATGTCGACGGCCTCCTCTACCCGCGGCATTCGATACAATGTCGACGGCCTCCTCTACCCGCGGCATTCGATACAATGTCGACGGCCTCCTCTACCCGCGACATTCTATACAATGTCGAGGGCCTCCTCTACCCGCGACATTCTATACAATGTCGACGGCCTCCTCTACCCGCGGCATTCGATACAATGTCGACGGCCTCCTCTACCCGCGACATTCTATACAATGTCGACGGCCTCCTCTACCCGCGACATTCTATACAATGTCGACGGCCTCCTCTACCCGCGACATTCTATACAATGTCGACGGCCTCCTCTACCCGCGGCATTCGATACAATGTCGACGGCCTCCTCTACCCGCGACATTCTATACAATGTCGAGGGCCTCCTCTACCCGCGACATTCTATACAATGTCGACGGCCTCCTCTACCCGCGGCATTCGATACAATGTCGACGGCCTCCTCGACCCCTTTCCAACAGTAACTACAGAATGCACTAAATCACACCCCGGACTCTCACACCAGCTTGTAGTTTTGCGGTAGTTTGCGCGGATTTTATGTACAATACGATGTACTTGGTGGGCATTGCTGCATTTTGCGGCGAAAGGTTGGACCAGGAAAACGCCTAAGTAAATAGAAGGTGGCCGGAGAATTCTTTGGGCCAAATGTTTCCAATCCGTTGTATTTTGTAGCCGAGTCGAGATATGGGCACTCAGTATGTTGTAGGCACGTAACACTCCGACTTCTTTCGCAAACAGTGTTGTGAAGCATTTGCGCCCTCACATCTGACAAACAAAGTTGCAGCGTTATCTCCTAGGTTGGGATACACGGGCATTTACTCCAGTCCAGCTTTCGAAAGGGTCGGAATGGAAAGATCGGACATGAAACCGTCAAAAAAACGTTGTCGGATGAATCTATTGCCGACCTGGTTGCCATCGCGACCGAAGGAAAAAATCCAGAAAATGTGCTCGCAAGATTTGGCGGAATGACTGGTATAGGACGAACCAACATGGGACCGCCGAGGGATAAAGGACCGTCCGCTTGCGCAAAAGCTCTCTGAACTACAATCTCCGTCACTCCCAAGGCGGACGTGATCCACCGGTACTGAGCCATTGACGACTTTTCTTTGTTTGTGGCACACGTACGGGTACCAGGGAAAGCCTGCTACACGGGGGCCAAGCTTCACGTGTTCGGCGGTACTGCAGAGCCACGGGCCTACGGGTCAAGTGGCTCCGATTTCCCAAACTAAAGCATCAAGGCGTGGCGCACCTTGGGGCTTGGCGCTCGCGCTGAACAATTGCTCGTCGAGACGGTCAGCCGCAGGGCAGAGCGGACGGGGTTGTAGCACTGTGCTGCCTCCGACTCAAGCTTTGCTAGCTGTGTGGTTGACCGTTACGTTCCTGGACCAGGAGCGGCCTGTTTCTTTCGTCTTCAGGGTGTGGTGTTCAAAGAAACAGCAAGTTTTCCCACCCTCCCGTACCCCCCGGTGACCTCGCCCACTGAGTTAAGGCAGTCACTCAACATTATCTTGCGCTAGTGATATCAGTTACAAAGACGTGTTCTTACTTCTCTCTTTCTTCAAGGCAGTTCTCGTCACAATACGAAGAGCAGAAACTCCTGTGCTGTGATCATTGTACGTGTGCCACAGAAGAAACTGTGTGAAGTTCTCTTATGCGATGCAGATCATCGCTACAGATTCTTTGCATTCTAACCCAAAACTCTGGTCGTCTTTCGTGGTGCATCAACTCCCTCAGTGAAATTGTGATAATTTAGCAAGCCGTCGCATTTGACATTGTCAACAGCGGCTGTCTTCGGCCATGTGGCGCTGTGTCTTATGCCATTCAGCGCTGTCTTGTGCCAGTTGACGCCGTCTGTTCGGTCATTTTGCGATAACCAGTAACCACCTCCTTAGTGAGCATACTTGTTACAGCTAAAAGTACATTTGCGCCGGTAAAGACCGGCGCCCAGCGAGACTAGAGGCAGTTAAAGTTCGGGAAACAGTAAAGTTCGGGCGAAGCTAAGTTCTGGCGAAGCAAAGTTCGGGCGAAAGCAAAGCAAAGTTCGGGCTGCTAAGTTCTGGTAGTAAAGTTCGGGCGAAGCTAAGTCAAAGCAAAGTTCGGGCGAAGCCAAAGCAAAGTTCGGGCGAAGCTAAGTTCTGGTGAAGCTATGTTCGGCGAAGCAAAGCAAAGTTCGGGTGAAGCTAAGTTCTGGGGAGGCTAAGTTCTGGTGAAAGCAAAGTTCGGGCGAAGCAAAGCAAAGTTCGGGCGATGCTAAGTTCTGGTGAAGTCAAGTTCGGGCGAAGCTAAGTCAAAGCAAAGTTCGGGTGAAGCTAAGTTCTGGGGAGGCTAAGTTCTGGTGAAAGCAAAGTTCCGGCGAAGCAAAGCAATCGGGCGAAGCTGAGTTCGGGTGAAGCTAAGTTCCGTCCGGGCCTGAAGTATGCAAATACCCGGTGCCAAATCACGCGTCAAGAAAACCCCGGAGCAAGGGAATTGACCGAAGACCAAGGGGAACCGAAAAAAGGTCCTCGGCGGGGTTCGAACCCGGGAACTCCAGCCCTAAACCCTGGCGCCGTTCACTCTGCCATCACGGTGTCAATTTCCAGGGGCAAAAAAAGCTATGGCCGCTGACAAAAATTCTGACCCAAAAAAGCACTACGAAAAACACTACGAAAAAGTGCCCCCGGGCTTCGCCCCCGACCCCCTAAAAAGTGGGGTTGGCTCGATAGAGCTATTAGCATACCTCGAACCGTCTCGGAAGATACGTTGGGCAGCGGTTTAACCTGAACGCGTACAGGTCAAATCGCACTAACAAACTCTCCTGTACCAATTCACACAGAGCGGTCCGGGCTCAACGCCCAGGAGCGCAGCGGGATGGGCACGCAATTAACGCCGGCGCCAGCCCGCGAGGCCTGGGGCAACATGCCCCTTCGGGCTCAGCCGAACGTTTCGCGCGGCGGCGGCAGCAGCAGCAGGATACCCGCCGCCGTGCCCGAAAGGGTTCAGCCCGCACTTTCACGCGATGGAATCAGCTTCGATGCTGCTGGCCAGCGGGCGGCTCATCCCAGTTCCAACACAGAGCGGTCCGGGTTCAACGCCCAGGCACCGGCGGAGCGCAGCGGGATGGGCACACAATTGACGCCGGAGCCAGCCCGTGAAGGCGGGGACTTACCCGCCGCCGTGTCCGAAAGGGTTCAGCCGGCACTTTCACGCGATGAAATCAGCTTCGATGCTGCTGGCCAGCGGGCGGCTGATCCCAGTTCCAACACAGCGGGGTTCCGGTTCAACGCTCAGGCAACAACACCTGCGGGGCGCAGCGGGATGGGCACGCAATTGGCGCCGGAGCAAGCCTGTGAGGGCGGGGGCGACGAGCCCCTTCGGGCGCAGCCGAACGTCTCGCGCGGCGGCGGCGACAGCAGCAGCAGCAGCATGTTAATCACCGCCTGGCCTGAAAGGGTTCAGCCGGCACTTTCACGCGACGGAATCCGCTTCGATGCTGCTGGCCAGCGGGCGGCGGATGGGCCACTTTCGGGCGTACCCTCCTATACCAATTCAAACACGGAGTGGTCCGGGTTCAACGCCCAGGCACCAGCGGGGCGCAGCGGAATGGGCACGCAATTTACGCCGGAGCCAGCCCGTGAAGGCGGGGACGTACCCGCCGCCGTGTCCGAAAGGGTTCAGCCGGCACTTTCACGCGATGAAATCAGCATCGATGCTGCTGGCCAACGGGCGGCTGATCCCAGTTCAAACACAGAGTGGTTCAGGTTCAACGCTCAGGCAACAACACCTGCGGGGCGCAGCGGGATGGGCACGCAATTGGCGCCGGAGCAAGCCCGTGAGGGCGGGGGCTTACCCGCCGCCGTGCCCGAAAGGGTTCAGCCGGCACTTTCACTCGATGAAATCCGCTTCGATGCTGCTGGCCAGCGGGCGGCTGATCCCAGTTCAAACACAGAGTGGTTCAGGTTCAACGCTCAGGCAACAACACCTGCGGGGCGCAGCGGGATGGGCACGCAATGGGCGCCGGAGCAAGCCCGTGAGGGCGGGGGCGACGAGCCCCTTCGGGCGCAGCCGAACGTCTCGCGCGGCGGCGGCGACAGCAGCAGCATGATAATCACCGCCTGGCCTGAAAGGGTTCAGCCGGCACTTTCACGCGACGGAATCCGCTTCGATGCTGCTGGCCAGCGGGCGGCTGATGGGTCACTGTCGGGCGTACCCTCCTGTACCTATTCAAGGTTCAACGCCCAAGCACCGGCGGAGGGGCAGCCGAACGCCTCGCACGGCGGCGGCGGCGGCAGCAGCAGTACACCCGCCACCGTGCCCGAAAGGGTTCCGCCCGCACTTTCACACGACGGAATCCGCTTCGATGCTGCTAGCCAGCGGGTGGCTTATGGGCCACTTTCGGGCGTGCCCTCCTATACCAATTCAAACACAGAGTGGTCCGGCCAGGCACCGGCGGGGCGCAGCGGAATGGGTACGCCATTGACGCCGGGGCCAGCCCGCGGCGGCGGAAGCAGCATCATGTTACCCGCCGCCGCGCCCGAAAGGGCTCGGCCCGCACCTTCACGCGGCGAGATCAGCTTCGATGCTGTTCGCCAGCGAGCCGCTGACATCGTGAACGACGAACGAAGCAATAATGCGGCCTACATCGACGTTGGTCTCGTGACTTCTCTTGTCTGCACCTCGTTTGACGTCAAAGACATCACAGAGCTGGGCATCAAGTCGCCATACCATATCTACGCAATACAGGATCAAGGCGACCGCACCAGCATCGTTGCCAACCTTGTTACCGCGTACATGGCTCAGTCGAGCGTAGGGTCGCTGTGGGATCTTCTCGTTTATGTAAAGCGCCAATTCTACGATCTCTATCGACGCGACGACAAAAAGGTTCCGCATACGTACAACGACATCGGCATCGGGCCGTACTACAAAAACCCGCACATCCTGCACTATTTTCCTGGTACAATGACTGCTACCGCGCCGCCGAAGGTCGAACCGACTCTAATGTTTGAGGCGTTCAGAACCGTCTTCGATGTGCGGCGTAAGGGAATGCTTTGTGTGCAGAACTGGGAGAGCGCCATCCGCCGGCTGGTCAGAGCAACAGGTGTGTGTGTGTGTGTGTGTGTGTGTGTCGCATTTTTGAAAGCAACAATGCTTTCGGGTATAGGCCGCGTGTCTAGGGGAGGGGCAGAAGGGTAGTGGGCGGCGGAGACCCACGCGTGGAGGTAGGCGTGCCCAGGCCTACCACCAAGGACGAGAGGGTGCGCAACATCACAAGGTGGAATTCCGCTCACTGGTCTGCCTGCGCCTTGTGTTCGCTGTCGTAAAGTCTGCGGGATACTTCTTGGTGCAATGACGCCGGAAACACGACACGGTGCGCTCTAAGAGGTGGTCACGAAAGGGAGCAGATGCAGATTGCCGCCACAGTTTCTTTGCAATCTACCTTAAACGTTGGGGCGGGTACACTCGATTACGCTCTACGAGACTTGAGAGTATCGCCACAGATTCTTTGTATTCTAACCCAAACTACGAAACGCGATAACGTTCTACAGGGCTCGACAACGTTCGATCGGGCAGGGGGTGAATTGGCTCAAGTTTCTCGCCACGGGAAAGCGAGTATCAAGGCTCGCGTGTTAGGTGCTTGTTCGTAAGGAGAAACCAACACACAAACACAGGCGACGAGAGGGACCCGTGCATATTTGTCAACGGTAAAGGAATCGGCTTGATAGTGAGGACCTACACGGACCGCTTGAAACAGTACGACAATGAAGTGCGCGCCTTAGAAGCCGCGCACTTCGAGAAGCTGGTCCAACGGAGACGAAAAGAGTCTCTGGATGCATCAGATACGACCCTCGAGGAAATAGACCAGAAGCTCAGGACCGCCGCCGAACATGCACAGACGTTGTTTGCGCACCTGTACGCCGAAGTTGCTCAACTCCTGGAGAGAGGCATTGATCCAGACAAGGCCGCCGCTCGCATACAGCAATACGTCGGGTCTACCTGCACGAAGGTGCAACTATTATCGGTGACGACCCACTCGTTGACGTGGTATTGCCAATCGCAGCGCGAGCTGAAGCAGCTGCTGAAGCAGGTCGCCAAACTGGAAGAAGCATTGGCCACAGCAGACAGTGCCCAACCGTTGCAGCAGAAGGAGAAGCAGGGAAGAAAGAATAGTGGAGGAGAGCCGGCAACAGCGTCGAAACAATCATCTTCTGTCGTCACCTTGAGCGACGTGTTGTCTGCTGCCTCGGACGCGTGCTTGTCGGAAAAGACAGTGATCGCCAAGCTTTGCACTCTGGAGGAAGAATGTTGCTCGGGACTCGGAGTGGCTGCCTTCACCGACCTTCAGCTGGGCAGCTTTACCGCATTTCTCAAAGACCACAAAGCGGAGCTCAGCGACGTTGCCGCCGACGACCCTCGTGGCGAACTAAAGCGGGTTTTGGCCTCTCTGCTCACCGTAGAAGAACAGGCCCTGCAAGCAGATGCGAGCCGTCCCACCCCATCGGATCTCATGCAGGAGATTTTGAAGTACCTCCGCGAACGAGGAACGTTCATAACAAGCTGGAGCATCTTGCGTGACATCGAAGAGGTCGTTCCGAAGCGCTTTGGTTCAGACAACGTGTGGTGCGACGTTTGCGGGGTGTCGTTCGTCACGTTCATGTTGAAGAACGTCAGCACATTTCGGCAAGAAGGCTACAACTTCATATCGGCTCCGCCGGCTTCGTCCGGTGTGGCGCGGCCTTGCAAGGGAGTGATTACAAGTTTCATCTTGTCGGCATGCGCCGCCGCGAACAAGAACAACCCAAGAGGACCGGCAGCAGACGACGAGGAATCGCTTTTCAACAGCCTTGGTGAGGTTCTTGGGACGGACTCATTCACCGAAGCTCTTCGCGGGCAATTCCATGAGGAAACAGTTGACGATTTTGGGTACGGAACAGCGAAGGATCTTCTGAGACAGGCGGACCGAGTGCTGAAGGCAAACCAAGGCACATTCGTTTTTCCCGAACTTGCGTGCGCAGAGGCCGGCAGCACAGCCCGAATGGAAGAAGCGGAAACGCAAGATATTCTGGGGAAGGATCCGCTGGAGACAATCAATGCGGCTTGCCGAGAACCTCTCGGCGCCAACGGAGTTGAGCTGGCTTCGCAGCTTCTCTGGCCGCAGGTGTACGAAAGCAAGCATGGGGCTCTCGACGCATTCCTGTCAGAGAACATTGAAGCTTTGCAGCAAATGAACGCGCGAGTTCTGTTGTCGGCGGAGGGCTGCAAAGCACGCCCGAAGTGCTACCTCGTGAACACCTTCGCAGATATCTCATCAATGGAAGCAGCGGCAGAGTGCAGGGACTACTTCAAACTGGGAGTCCAATTATGGTCGCTGATCTACAGCAAAGCCAAGGGACCGGACTCCTTGTCTCGCAAGGAGGTCGACGCGATCACGTCGACGTTAACCGATGCCTTCAACGCCGCCCACGAGGACCGGCTGCTGCCGCTGGCGGCTGCAGAGATGCTCGTTTCAATACCCGCGTCTGCCGTCAAACCGGTTTTCGAGGACTTCGTTGCGCCTGTCCTCCGCAGCGTCGAGCAGCAGTGGGTGCTGGTCGCCTCCAAAACCGTCCAAAAACACCCCCAGAAGGACGCCCTCCTCGTCCGGGCGTGTCTGCTGGGCTACACACAGTGGGTGCGCGACGCAACGAAGAGCCTGCAGGAAAGCCCCGAGTACCCGAAGAAGTACGAGTTATCCTCTTCTTCACGACACGAACGGGGCAGAGCGACTGCCCTTCGAAACGTGGGGAAAGAAAAAGAGCATGCACCGGTCACCGAAGAAGAACCATCCTGTGTCCCGGCGCTCACGAAGAAGCAGAAAGAACAGCCAGCGCAAGATGGGAAGGAGGACGGAGATCAAACGGGCGATGCTGCGAGCTCTCCGGAAATGCAGCTGTTGCAAGAGATACGGCAAGATTTAAACTGCGGCGAGGATGACAAACTCACCCGCATGCTGCGGAAGACCCTGGATGTCCTGTCAACTCAACTCTACGAGTCTCGCTTTCACTTTTTCTTCGAGCTCATTCAGAATGCAGACGACAATTCGTACATCGGAAACACGCGACCTTCGCTGTGCATTACCCTGACGGATGTCGGGCTTGAGGTCCTCAACAACGAAGTGGGCTTCACCCCGGCCAACGTGCGCGCGGTCTGCGGTGTAAACATGAGCACAAAGACAGCCCGAGAAGCCATTGGCCGGAAAGGTATCGGGTTCAAGGCAGTGTTCTCGGTGTCCGACTGCCCGCATATTGTGTCGAACGGCTTCAACTTCTACTTCGACAAGGAAAGCTGCGACATCGGGCTGATTCTCCCAATCCCAGGCTCTCCTGTTTCTCCTTCCATCGGTGCCCTTGTAGATGCTAAGAGGCTGCTTGAAGGCGACGAAGAAGGAGCTGGAGTTGCTTTGAAAGACAACGAGTGGGTCACAAGACTTTGGCTTCCGTTCCGTGACGATCTGCGCGTGAACGACCGCTTCCACTCGGAATGCTCGAAGGAAATAGGGGAGATTGAAAGTCTTGTGCTTTTGTTCTTGAACCAGTTGAAGCGCATAACCGTAGTTGACCGCGTACGGGATTTGACACGAACGTTGCTGCGCGAAGACAAACACTCGCAAGAAACAGAAGAAGAAACCGAAGGAGTTGGCGAAGAAGGGACACGGGAGGTTTCTTTGATTCGAATCGAAAACGACATCGAGCTCTCTCGAGACACGTACTTCGTAACGAAATCGAAGTTCCACTTTCCAGACTCGCTGTCTCATTACAAGGGCGCGCTTCCTCCCAGTGGACTGACAGCAGTTCAAACTGGATTTCTCAAAGCCGACACTCTTCCACGGGATGCTTTTCCTGTCATGGGGTACCTCCCCACTGGAACTCGGCTGTTCAAGTTCATCCTGCAAGCAGACTGGAATCTCAACGCAGCCAGAGATCGGATCGTGGAGTCCGACGAGTGGAACAATTGGTTGAAGAAAGTCGCAGTGGACCACCTCGTCGAGTCTTTGGATCTGCTAAAGGCGCACATTGGTGCTGGCTCTTTGCCCAGAGACTACGTCTTGGCCATACTGCCAGAACGTCAGCTGGATCGAACAGCGTGGTTCCGTTCATTTGTAAAAGACTTGTTCGTGGCGCTGAAGGACAAGCTTTGCATTCCGACCGGCACCGGCGATTTCATTGCACCAACGGCGGCGGTCACTGTGCCGGGGGACCTGCGAGAGGTGGTGCTTGAATTGTTTCCGGACGACGTTTTGAATTCTCTGAAGTCGAAGAGGTATGCGGATGCCAGCGTGGCGCGCCATGAGGGGGTTGCAGTAGCTTTGGGAGTCACGGAGCTGGCTCCTGGTCTATGGGTTGATCTCATGGAGAGATACATCACCACGAACGCCGTCGACTTGTCGTTGTCTTGGCTGGCGAAGTACTTCTTGACTTACGACTCCTTGCTTCAACGGTCATGCCTAACTGAGCAACAACAAACGTCCCTGTATGCTCGGTTGTCGAAGCTGCCAATCTTGCCGGTCATAGGAGGAAAGCGGCTTCGCGCAGAAGGGAGTAGCATCCTTTACATGCCGAAAACGAGCCAGTCTTCCTCTGACGGCGTGACCTACCAGTTCTTCGACCGCCTGAAGATCGTCGACCAGCTCTTTTTCGAACAGGTAGCCGAAAACACGAAGTTGTACATCATTTTGGGAAAGTTGGGCGTGCACCCCGCGCATGCAACAGACGTCTTGCAAAGCATGTTCCAGCATGTACTTAAAGAATGGGGTGGTTCCGACAGCAAGAACCGCGCGACGACAGCGACCAGAAAAGATGCGGATGTTCTCGCATCGTGCCTGCTGTGGCTGACTGACCAAAACCGCAGGTTCCTGGCGGACGAGGCAACCGCCGTGCTGCTCGAAGAGGTGCACAGAATGCTACCTTTGGTCTGCCAGGTGTCGCAAGGGTTCGCCACGGCCGATCTTACGGCGGACAGGAACGTAGTTCCAATTGAGGGCAGCAGCAACAAGTTCCTGGCTCAGCCTCGAAAGGTGCATGTCATGCTGAACGACCTGGACTCGTACCGCGTGAATAGAAAAAGCCTCGGGTGGCTGATCGTCGATGACTCGTATCGCCGCAGCACCAAGAATGCCAAGCTTCTGCAATCGACACTCGAGAACTCTCTGCACGTCCGCCAAAAGCTGTTCGGCGATTACTTGCAAACGAACCACATCGAGCCTGGCGACTCATGGCTTACTCTTCAAGCAGCAGAGCAAGAACAGCAAAGCCAGTTCTGCCGCGACTTCGATGCGCAGACCGCCGCACCCAAGTCCTTGTACAAGGTGTTGCCTGTGGCACAAGATGGGAAATACACCCTCCTGTCAGACGTGCGGCTTCTCGGCGTTGAGCGCATGGTAAATTACCTGTCAGGGGTCAGTGTGACGACAGAGAACAGGGAGGACTTGGTCCGCATCTCGGAGTTGGTCGTGCAAGAGCTGGCGGAGCAGGACACTTTGGAAAAACTGCACACGCGGATTAGCTACCTGCCTCAATTTGAGGGGGAGCTCTTCGCGGGGCGTGTGGCGACGCAACATGACACCCGGCATTCGGACGGCCACCCGGGAACTACGTTGGTCATGCTGCGGGAGAAAGCGTGGCTCATCGGAACAGACGGCTTACTCCACCGTCCCAGGGACATCTTTGCCGACAGCGAAAGTGTGCACCAAATCTTCGACCACACGGTTGTAAAAGCTTACGTGCAGCGTGACTATAGTCGCAAACTTGCGCTTTTTGGCTTGGTGCAAGAGCCTGAAGACCACGACATCATTCGGGCTGTCCGCACGTGGCAAGCGGCTGGGCCACTGACAACAACTCCAATCCTGATGGTGGGTATCCTGAAGCGCCTACGGTCGAACATGAAGCGGCTTTGGGTACCAGACCGCCGTGGAATGGTTCCCAGCGACCAGAGGCAGCTTGGAAACTGGCATTTGCCGGAGGACTGCTTCGTTAAAGGTGGGAAAGAGGCATTTCTGGACGAGGCCCTTCTGCCAAACAGGTTAGGCCTTGGCTACACGTACTGGAGCTGTGGGCACGAACTGGGAGCATGCGGTGTAATGGAACACGCGCCGTGGGAATTGCAGGTCAAGTGCATGGACGCGCTCCCGAACAAAAACAGTGCCCCCGAAAAGATTCACGATCTGTTGAAGCAGTTCGACCTCTACCAGGCAAAAGTCCCGCCGGAGGCCTTCGAAGCGCTGAAGAAAGCCAAGATTTGGCTCACGCGGAATTCGCAGTACGTCTGCCCCGCGGACTCTGATGTGCTGTGGGCAGACTGTCCGGTTACGGCGGCGATTCGGAAGCTTCCTGGCAAGTACGAGCTGCTGCAGCACTCTTACAGCGAAGATTTCATGCTGGCCTGCGGCATCCAGAAGTTCAGTGAAGTAGCCCAGCAGAGCCGAATGGTCAACCCATGGGACCGTCCGTCCGTCGTGCACCTTTCCCTGAAGTGTTTGTGGCAGATCGTGTTCGACTTCCTGCAGAAAGCAGCGTGCGACGTCCTCGGCGAGGAGGAACTGGCCGCAGCAGTGGCGCGGGCAACAGAACTCGAGCCGCTTTCGGCAGTAAAGGACTGCGAGTTTGTTGAAGACCTGAAGATCTCCCTTTCAATCAACGGCAAAGAGCTGCAGAAAACGGGTTCATCAGGGGACGCGGGCGTATCGATCGATCCCTCAACGAATCGAATGTACATCGCCATGGGGACAAGAGACGTTTCGTCGGTGGTGGACACCGTCGAGACGTGGATCACCGAGCACTTGCTGCGCTTAAACAACACCGCGTTCAACTGCACTGCGAAGGAGGCAACGCAGCCGCTTCGCGACTTATGCGAAACAACCTTCGGTTGGAGGAGTTGGCTCGCTGGCATCCGAATGGAGCTGACACGGCATGGTGCGAAGATGCGCGGGTTTTCGGAAGAGCCCTGGCTGACGTCAGTCGAGAAGCTCACGACCGAGGATGTCACCGTAGACTACGAAGTCCCCCCTCGTGTATCAGTCACAGGCAAAGGCGAAGTTTACGGTTGGGCGGCCTGGATCGTTGCCAAACAGAGCCTACGTGCTATAGTTTCGTCGTGTCTTGACGGCGGCGCTTTTTGGTCCGAAGCATTGGAAGCTTTCGTGGACAAGATCGAAGGAGAGGACGCGCTGGTCGCAGTGGCCGGGAAATTCGAGCTTCATTTCAGTCTGCGTGGAGCCGAAATCGGCTCGGGCGATGTGACCTCGGTGTGCATCAGAGAAAAGGAGCAGCCGGACACCGTCGAAGCTTCTCCCGGCGTGGAGCTTCTGTTTGAAGTGCCGTCGGTGCCGGCCGATACGTGCTCTCTCGCGGCGGGCATGGTCCACGAAGTAATCGACTACCTTGTGTCCTTGGCACGGGAGCAAGAGGTAGAGGTCGCACCGGAATGCCTCGGCTGCCTCCTGGAAGGGGCCACCGACGCAGCGACCCGGATCCAGTCGTTGGAAGAAGAGTTCGCGCCGTCGTTCTCCACCTTGTCGGACGCGTTCGTCTCGATCAGCACGTTCGCAGCGAGGGCCATCTCGGATGACTGCTTGCAGACCATCGACGTCATTCCCCAGCGGTACAAGGATCCCTACGAGCAGCAGCAGCGGGATCTCCAAAGAAAGAAGGAGGCCGCCAAAGCGGCGCGGCAGGCGCGCAACGCGGACGGCGCCGGAGCGCCCAGCGGGCCAATCGTCGTCTGGGGCGGCAAGCAGGTCGCCGCCGCCGCCGCCGCCGGCGGCGCCGGGAACAGCGACGTTCTCGCAGCAGCGACGGCGGCGAAAATGGTGTGGGCCTCCAACGAGGCGCCGCCGCCGCAGCAGCAGCAACCGTCTGCGGCATCTCCGCACGGAGGCGTTCACGGAAGCAATGGGCACGGCACCAATTCCTCCGGGCCCCCCGCCAACGGCGGCTCGAGTGTGAAGGACGAGTCCTTCATCGAAGCTCCCTTCACCGGGAACCGAGTCGGATACGAGTACGGGGAGGGGGGCAGCGGCAAAGGTTACTACAGCAAAACGGCGTCGTCCGGAAAAGATATGCAGCTGGTCAACAACCCGGAAGCGCTCGCCGAACTTTTGGCTGGCAATCAAGCCTTCGTTCAGGGTCGCGTGGCCCGTGGGGATGACTTCATTGAAACAGGCTTCGATGGCCCTTGCGACGGGTACACGTTCAAAACCGGGGAAACGGGTACTGGGTATTACAAAGATCATGCCCAGGTTGAAGAGAATGACACAGCGTGTAGAAGCGCCTCGAGCAGAACCCAGCATGAGGAGGATGCCGATGCAAGTGACGAGGAAGAAGAGAAGGTTGAGTCCATGCCGCTTGCCGCGCCTGAGCCAACATCAGATTCAATGGCGAAAGCCAACACAGTTGTCAACGGCTCGCGTTATTCCCCAATCGTTCACAACGTTCCGCAGCGCATACTTGCCAGCCTCAAGACGAAGTTCCCTGCGCCAACGCAACAGAAAAACTTTGTACCGAGGCAGACCAACAGTCTTCTGTTCAGCGAGACGGGGAAGCAAGGCGAGTATGCTGCTGCGGAGTTCCTGAGACAGCAGAAAGACAGGTTTCCTACGGGTGTCATTTGGACGAACGAGCAGACGGAGAGTTTCCTGCCATTCGATCTTGTCGCTGGTGTTTCCGACGATGTCTTTGAAGAGTTGCGAAATAATCGAGTTTCGTACAAAGACGTCATGGAGCGGCATCCCGACTTTGTGGCAATCGAGGTCAAATCTACTGTGCACAACACGGATAGCACATCCATGTACTTGTCGCTCAGTGAGTTGAAGGCCGCCGAAGTACTGCGTGAAAAGTACATTCTAATCCTCGTATCGATCGTAACCGGCAAAATACAAGAGGTATGCTCTTTTCACATTTATTCAACCCATTCCGTCGTCTTGTTGCGTTAGTGGGGAGTCATTTGCATGCAAATGAGTACCACACTATGCCAGCTTTTCGTTACGTGACTCCAGAAGGGTCACTTTTGCCGCGCTTTCGTCGTGGTGCAACCCTTGTCGGTTGCAACCATTGCTGCGAGCTACTGACACATTCATAGTCCGAAAAGGAATCGGAATCTTTTTCGCTTTCCCGTTTGCGCCGACAGGCACGCCAAGATGCGGAGGATGCGAGTAGCCGGGACACCCACCTAATTGTGCGAGAACCGAGGGAGGAATCTTTTTTGCGACAACCAATTTCAGCTTCCCTGGAAACGGTATTTGTTACAGCTAAATAGAACGTTGGCAGCGGTTTAACCAGAACCCATGTAGGTTAAATCGCACAAATGTATGCACATCGGGGGCCCGAGAACGCTTTCCTCGCGAACGCGAACTCGGTGTCAGTCGCAAGCCATGGAAATGGCAAGACATAGGAAATAGGAGCGCGCGCTAAAATATGTCGAATCGCCGGCAATAGGCAATGGTGATTCGGGGGTGAAAGACTTTGCAAGAAGAACAAAAAACGGGGTGTGATCCGGCTGCTGCCCGTACGAAGTACTGGCGGTTTATCTCGACGGAAGCTAGAGGGGAGGTGAGAAGCAATCCAGCTTTTGAACGAGTCTTGTTTTGGTTGCTGTGTGTGTACGGACACCACAGGAGTTTACTGCAGAACAAACAACCATCAAACACAGTATGCTGATCCGTACGAACTCATACAAAAGAACTACCTGTCGCTCCTGCTGCTGCCTCCCACAGCCGGGGAGTAGTTGACCCTGCCAACGCACAACGAGCTTCGTGGACGCTCCTCTTGATCGAAATCCGGAGGTTCTGCTTTGCTTTTCAAATTGTTCTTCGTTCCGGTCCGAGGTCTCCTGGACTTTTGTAGCATGGCCCTGGCCGTGAAGACGAGAACCGCCCTGACGGACGTGCACGAGAGGTGTACAGGAACTCCATTTTGCTTTTAGCCACATACAATGTGTAAGGAAACTGAACCGCCCAAGTAGGACCTTCTGATCATGATCATTTGCCAAATTTTCCACCTGAAGCCACGTCCAGGATTTGGGCTCAGGGTAGTGCGGTCAACGAAAACTCTAGTCTCCCTTTCTACTTCTACTCTCGCGGTGTACGGTTTTGTTTTTTTGTTCTGATCCGACTGAGTCGTAACCGCGATAGAACTGGGGTGGAGACGACGCACTTTCACTTTTCGGCAAGTGCATGCATTTCCTAGTTGAAAATGCATAGCCAGCCATCGCTTGTTATTGACGAGCAATCACTTATCCGCCGGTACAGAATGTTGCTCAAAACCTGTCATCAGACACGCGGTTCTGGCTGTGGCAGACACGCATTGCTGCCCGTCTGCAGATCCCGCGCTGATGTGATTCGCCTGATGAATCTGTGGATTGAAAACCCCGGATCACGGATCAGATGGGAACGGCGTGAAGCACAGTTGCCTCAGAGATTTCCCCCATCCTCTCTAGCTCCGAAAGAAACCCCGAACCGGGAAACTCCGCCGGTAATAGCGTCAGATAAAAAGTGGTCGCACAGCCCCCTCCCCCTAAAAACACAGGGGGCTAGTCCCTCACTTTGAGAACTCCTTCTTTTTTTCCTCTTTCTATTTTGCATCCCTGTCCTAGACAACATCTTCCTCGAAGAAGAATTGATGCTAGCATCAACCATTCATGAGAGGCAGTGCTCTGCCTAGACATTAAACTAAGATTTTCCCCCTGTTCCACCAGTGGGGAATTTTCTCCGGAAAAGAAAAAGTCTCCTCCCTTACCGTTTTCCGAGAAGTGGAACTCGGTTTCTCAGCGAGCTTCTTGTTGTACTGGATGCCTGTTGCCTCCTTACTCGTGCTTTTGTGTTTGCTCGTGTCGTCGTTGTTGCTCGCCTTTAGTTTTAGCCTTCCTCCCCTGGTGCGTGCTAGACTTTTGTTCTGGTCCCTCTCTCTGTCTCTTCGTTAGGCTGCTAGTACGCTTGACTACAAGCCCTGCAACTTATTGTATCCGTTTGCACCATTGGGAACTGTGTGTGTTCACAATGGCTAGCGAACACTGGCAATCACACTCCTTTCTTTTTCTTCTTTGAAGATATGCTAGTCCTGCAGGGAACAGTTGGCTAGGCAGATCTTTCTTGCTGCTCACGACTCACGATCCCGTCGAAACCTGTTGTCGATCGTGTAAGAAGATGATGCACCGTGTGGGCGGTTCTGGCTACGAACTACGCAGACGCTCTATAAGGGCACGCCTGATGAGTTTGATGATTAAATACCCAAGGCACCCTCTCACTTTTCTCAACCCCCTCCATACCCAAGCCTCTATGGTCCGGAGGCTTTAAAGTACCGACCTTCGAATCCACAAATAGCGCTAAATAAGCCCTCGAAACACGGAGCAGACGGGATCCGGCGTGGAGCACCAACCAATCGAATCACTCGTTTTTATACCCTCTCATGACTACCTACCACTTTTTTTTACCACACCCTTTGACTTATGTTGTTGTTTTCTCTTTCTCTCTCCGACAAGAATACCAGAAAGTACTAAGGTCGTTCAGACCGTTCTCAGCGAGCTTCTTGTTCAGGCCTATCGCCTCCTCACTCGCGTGTTTGTGTTTGGCTCGCCTTTAGCCCGGCGACCCAATGTGGGTGCCGGGAAAAGACTCCCTCGCTTTTATTTTTTCCTGCCCTTGTCCTCAGGAAGAGCTTTTCATTACTGCCACATCGAATTGAGGATATTTGAAGTCGCCGCTTGCCTCTCGTTTCCACAGTATTGTTGGCGTGCCTCTGGCAGTCGCGCCGGGGTGCCGAGGACCACACACTCATGCGATCGTTTGAACGTACAAAAGCTCGTCGTTTATACGTGTGCTAGTCGCCAGGAAAGCGGAGAAAAGACGGATTCACTGGGAGCGACGGGCGACGCCCGAGATGGGGGTGATGGGAGGTGGATGGAATGGAAAGAGGAATAAAAAGAGAGATGTGTGTCACTCCTGGATGGAATGCAGCTCCAGGCACGTGTGGCGGAATCTGAGTTGCTCCAGGACTACCCGCCGTGAAAAGAAATTACGCTATATCTCAGCACAGAAGTGTGCTAGCAGATACTAAGCTGATACAAACGAATCAAGCGGTCCAGGTCTCGCGAAGTTCAAACTCCAAGGCACGGCTCTCGTGGTACGGGCAACGACACCTAACGCCGACAGCGGACGAGAACAACAATGTCATAGTTTGGACATGCAAACGAACATGTCTGTTTTGTCCAAACTCGCGCCGGAGCGCGATGATCAAGACGAGCGGAAGAGGCGAAAACCTGATACGTCACGTGCGAAGAGATAACCGCGATGCCGGCGATGCAGATTGTCGAGAACACTTTCTTTGCATTCTAACCCAAACTAGTTTTGCGCATCAGCAGCTTTGAAGGAATAGGCATCTCGGGGGCTGCGTGGGAGGGCAGGGTGGTGTGCCGTGTTTGATCCGCACGTTCGGAAGCAGCAGAAAAGAGTCGAAAAGATGCCTGGCAAGAAAGCGAAGGGAAAGACGGTTTCCCTGCAGGAGTTCCACGCGCAGCACGAACAGGGCGATGGAGACGACGGGTTTCAGGGAGGCGACTGGGCGGACGACGTTCCCGACATGGAGGAGAAGGGCAGGGCGGAGAGGAGGAAGAACGGCTTCGCCAGCGCCTCACCGAACGACTGGCGGTCGGCCCCATCGAGCGACACGGCGGGGGGGTCGCGTTTCTCGACATCCGACAAGCAGGGCGCGGCCCGGCGGCAGCAAGGCGGCCCCATCCAATGGCCCGACAAGCCGCCTTTCACCGCCTTCGTAGGCAACTTCGCGTTCGAAGTCACCGAGAGCGACTTGGTCGAGTTCTTCGAGGGCGCAAAGAACGCGCGCGTCATGCGACAAGGCGATCAGTCGAAAGGATACGGTTACGTCGAATTCAACACGGTGCAGGACCTCAAAGAGGCCGTCGAGAGGAGCGACGAAGTCTACAAGGGCAGGAAGATCCGTGTTGACGTGACAGACCCGAAGGACTCGAAAGGCCCGGGCGCCGGTATGACCCCCGCTTGTACTTGCAAAAGACTTGCTGAAAATAGTACTGTCGACGTAGACCGCAAGCAAGCCACCGGCTTGCTATCCTGGTTTCGTGTTTTGCTTTTTTGCAAAAATCAAAGTCGGGTGAAAGCACACGCAGGGAAAAGTAAGTAGTCTCGCGGCTTGCACCTGCGACATTTGATCTACAGTACCAGGATCCCCTCTTCCCGTGGCGAGAAAAGCGACCATTCGATCATTTGACACTCTCTTCGGTCCTTGTGGCACTCTCCGCAGTCATTTGACACTCTCTTCGGTCCTTGTGGCACTCTCCGCAGTCATTTGACACTCTCTTCGGTCCTTGTGGCACTCTCCGCAGTCATTTGACACTCTCTTCGGTCCTTGTGGCACTCTCCGCAGTCATTTGACACTCTCTTCGGTCCTTGTGGCACTCTCCGCAGTCATTTGACACTCTCTTCGGTCCTTGTGGCACTCTCCGCAGTCATTTGACACTCTCTTCGGTCCTTGTGGCACTCTCCGCAGTCATTTGACACTCTCTTCAGTCAGTTGGCACTCTCTTCGGTCAATTGGCACTCTTCAGTCATTTGGCACACTCTTCGCACTCTCTTCGGTCATTTGTGACACTCTCTTCAATTATTGGACACTCGGTCCTTGTGGCACTCTCCGCAGTCATTTGACACTCTCTTCAGTCATTTGTGATACTCTCTTCAATTATTGGACACTCTCTTCGGTCAGACTCCCTTGCTCGGTCACCTTCCACATACACATCCAAACACAGAGCGGTCCGGGTTCAACGCCCAGGCCACGACGGACTGGCGCAGCGGGATGGGCATGGGGTCTGCGGTCGCGCAGCCCCGCGCCGACGGCCCCGGCGGCGACCGGCCGCCGCGGCGCGAGGACCGGCCAGCGCCGCGCGAGCAGCCGAACTTCTCGCGCGACATCTTCGGCGGCGCCGCGCGTGAAGCGCCGGCCGCCGGCGGCGCCAGCGGCGGCCGGGAGCCGGCCGCCAGGCCCGAGCGGACGACGCCCGCGTTTTCCCGCGAAGCCCTCGGCTCCGGGTTGCGCGGCAACGACGATGCAGGCGACAAGCGGGAGGACAGGCCGGTGCGTGAAAGAGTGGAACGGGCGACTCCGGCCTTCTCGAGGAACGAGATGGGCAGTGGGATTGAAGCGCACGAGCAGAGCCGGAAGGAGCGAGAGGACCGCGACGAGAAGAAGCGGGTCGTCGATGACCAGCGGAAGAAGGAGAGGGAGTCGAAGGGCCTGACGTACTCGACGGACTCGGCGCCCACCCGCGACATCTTCGGCGGCGCGAAGCCGGCCGCGGCGCCCGCCGCCGCCGCGCCGAAGACCAGCGGCGCGTGGGAGCGCGGCGCCGGCGGGTATTCCGCGTCGCGGCCGTTCCGAGACGACGCCCGCGCGAGCTTCAGGGACAGGGAGGACCCGAAACCGGCGTTTGGCGGCCGCGACGCCGAAAACGGCGGCGCCGCGACCGCCGCCCCGCGCCGCGACTGGCGCAGCAGCGACGACGCCCCTTCGAGAGGCAACTTCAGAGACAGGACGGATGACGTGGCACCCAAGCAGGCGCCGAAGCCGGCCGCCCCCACGCGCGACTTCAACTTCCGCGACCGCGACGACGCGAAGCCGGCGCCGGCGAAGCAAGCCGCCGCGGCTCCCAGCAAGCCGGCTCCCAGCAAGCCGGCCCCCGCGGACGAACCCTCGGCGACCGCGACCCCCAGCAAAGACGAAAAGGAGCCTGCCATCACTGACTGGGACGCTGAGCTTGACGTCCTCCTCCCCCAAGACAAGGTGTGCACACAGTTTGCACGTTTTTTGTGTTAACAATGCATTGTTGGTACTAAAAATTAGTAGTTGGCAGCGTACTACATGAAACTTACCAAAGCAGGTGAGTTCCGCTAGTGCGCACCAACAAGAATTGCCTTGTGGGTGATTCTGCCTTGTGGGTGCCTTGTGGATGATTCTGCCTTGTGGGTGATTCTGCCTTGTGGGTGATTCTGCCTTGTGGGTGATTCTGCCTTGTGGGTGATTCTGCCTTGTGGGTGATTCTGCCTTGTGGGTGATTCTGCCTTGTGGGTGCCTTCTGCCTTGTGGGTGATTCTGCCTTGTGGGTGATTCTGCCTTGTGGGTGATTCTGCCTTGTGGGTGATTCTGCCTTGTGGGTGATTCTGCCTTGTGGGTGATTCTGCCTTGTGGGTGATTCTGCCTTGTGGGTGATTCTGCCTTGTGGGTGATTCTGCCTTGTGGGTGATTCTGCCTTGTGGGTGATTCTGCCTTGTGGGTGATTCTGCCTTGTGGGTGATTCTGCCTTGTGGGTGATTCTGCCTTGTGGGTGATTCTGCCTTGTGGGTGATTCTGCCTTGTGGGTGATTCTGCCTTGTGGGTGATTCTGCCTTGTGGGTGATTCTGCCTTGTGGGTGATTCTGCCTTGTGGGTGATTCTGCCTTGTGGGTGATTCTGCCTTGTGGGTGATTCTGCCTTGTGGGTGATTCTGCCTTGTGGGTGATTCTGCCTTGTGGGTGATTCTGCCTTGTGGGTGATTCTGCCTTGTGGGTGATTCTGCCTTGTGGGTGATTCTGCCTTGTGGGTGATTCTGCCTTGTGGGTGATTCTGCCTTGTGGGTGATTCTGCCTTGTGGGTGATTCTGCCTTGTGGGTGATTCTGCCTTGTGGGTGATTCTGCCTTGTGGGTGATTCTGCCTTGTGGGTGATTCTGCCTTGTGGGTGATTCTGCCTTGTGGGTGATTCTGCCTTGTGGGTGATTCTGCCTTGTGGGTGATTCTGCCTTGTGGGTGATTCTGCCTTGTGGGTGATTCTGCCTTGTGGGTGATTCTGCCTTGTGGGTGATTCTGCCTTGTGGGTGATTCTGCCTTGTGGGTGATTCTGCCTTGTGGGTGATTCTGCCTTGTGGGTGATTCTGCCTTGTGGGTGATTCTGCCTTGTGGGTGATTCTGCCTTGTGGGTGATTCTGCCTTGTGGGTGATTCTGCCTTGTGGGTGATTCTGCCTTGTGGGTGATTCTGCCTTGTGGGTGATTCTGCCTTGTGGGTGATTCTGCCTTGTGGGTGATTCTGCCTTGTGGGTGATTCTGCCTTGTGGGTGATTCTGCCTTGTGGGTGATTCTGCCTTGTGGGTGATTCTGCCTTGTGGGTGATTCTGCCTTGTGGGTGATTCTGCCTTGTGGGTGATTCTGCCTTGTGGGTGATTCTGCCTTGTGGGTGATTCTGCCTTGTGGGTGATTCTGCCTTGTGGGTGATTCTGCCTTGTGGGTGATTCTGCCTTGTGGGTGATTCTGCCTTGTGGGTGATTCTGCCTTGTGGGTGATTCTGCCTTGTGGGTGATTCTGCCTTGTGGGTGATTCTGCCTTGTGGGTGATTCTGCCTTGTTTTCGCATTCTGCAGCCCTTATTTCAGCCTAAACGAGCTTATTTCGTAATAACAATTAATTGTAAACACGAAAGAGAACGCTGGCAGCGTGTTTGGGAGAAGTTTAGCCTACCGATCATATTCACTCACTATCACTCACTAACAGGCTTATCCTCCCCCGGCACGTACAAACAAACCCCGAGCATTTTAGGACCACCCGAGTGGTAGGTTTCTAGTCTTGGGTTGCTGGGGGCCCCCCTTTTTCCGGCAAAACAGGGGTCTTTTAGGGTCCTTTTTAGGGTCGTTGTTGTCGTGTCCTTTTCCTGGCGTCGCGCAGCTGCGCATGAAACGCGGAACGAAGCCAACGAAGAAATGCGAATACACACGGCGGACTCCCTTGGAGTGGATTTGCGGTCTTTTGTGTGGTCGGGGGTTCCCTCCCTCTTTTCGTCTTTCACACCCGCAATGCAGGATTGGCATTCCCGCATTTCGGTGCGAAACACAGGGGAAACCGTGTTGGCTTCGCGGAAAATCACTCCCGCACTTTTCCCTCCCGCGTTCACCTCCCAACCGGCGCTGATGATGGTCCGCCTTGTGTGTCCGTGATGTATCGCTAGCCTTCTCTCGGCGGGTCGAGGTCCATATGACCCTGGGGAGGCAGGGGCACCCGGCCTGGTGGCCCACCTAGCAGGACGATGTTAGTAGTGGAGGACAGTCCACTGACGTCCCTCAACGTCCCTCAAAATATCTCCACAAGCTTCGACTAGCAAACGATTGAACTTAAAGTGAGGTCTCCCGCCAAAGGACCGAAACACGGCACAGACGTGACCAGTGCAGACGTCCTTCGGGGTAATTGAACCCAAAGTTTCTCCTCACACAATCACTCCACAAACGTAGGACTTGGAGCCCGAGCCAGAGGATACGAAACCTACTAAGGAGCAGAAGAAGCAAAAGCCGAAGCCCGGCAAGGTACGTTTTTGTTGTTGTTCAGCCCACACTCACCCCCCAGCATTGCCCCTCGTACCTTCACCGGCCACTGTTTTGCAACAGCAGGTGCCAGTCTTATGTGAAAGTCCTCGTCACGGCAAAAGCAGCAACGTGGAACCCCACGGCCCACCCCCTTGATTCCTGGCATTGCAAATCGAATACCAGATGGAGCTGATGCAAATTCAACACCCGACTCGTCCACACCAGGAGAGAGAATGCTGATCGCTTCACACTCCCGAATATGCTTTGATACCCTTGTCAAATCACCGCTATCGCAAGGCAGCCATTCCTTGGATGATTTGCTTTTAGGCAGGCTGCCACGTACTAACTTGAAGAACACGCTGGCGAAAGAAGAGTATAACAGTAGTACAAACTAAACGCCAGCTGCGCTTTGCATGTGGTGTCATAGAGAAGAGGTGAGCGTAGACGAGGAGCAATCAAGCGGCTTTGGCCACAAAGGCGGAAACGCGAGAAATCTGCACAGTAGACAGCGAGGACACACTGACTCAGAATCAAGTAGCGCTATCCAGCCAACCGAGGCGTTACCAACGAGTTGCAAGACGAGGCGACCAGGCGGACGTGACCCAGAGATCTGAGGTACTGAGTCTGTGATAGTGATGGGCCTTTCTCCCCCTGGAGGCTCACACGCGTGCAAGACGGACGTGGTCTCACCCGCCGGCACCAGGCCATTGATGCCACCGCTTTGTTTGTGCACACCATTATGATCAAAAGTGATTGAGTAAGCTGTCGCGTTTGACAGTGTCAACGATTCTGTACTCAAAATGAATTCCGAACAACGAACAACGTCAGGACGGCTGGACCACCATCGACGCGACAGACAAGCCAAAGAAGACGCAGCCGAAGGAGCCGAAGGAGGAGAAGAAGCCGAAGAAGAAGGAGCCCGCCAACTGCTTCGCCGTGCTGAACAAGAGGAAGTGAGACTTTCCAACCCGCAGTACCGCGCGCGCCCGCGTTGCTCTCCTTTTGTGGTCCGCGTTCGCAGCATCACCCGCAGGCGAGCGACCCGAGGTTTCGGAGACCTGACGAGTCCGGCGGTGGTTTGGCTGGCGCGGCACACTCTGATTCACGGTACCGCAGGTACCCAAGCCCCGCTCAGCGGAACCGACATCTCCTGTGGAGCATATACGGGCAGAAGGTTGCTCAGTACACGATCTCCAGTACCGATCAAACTACCTCCGACCCTTCATCGCTTCGCTTAAGGATGAGTCCGGCGGAAGCAGGGAGGGGACTGGGCTCGTCCTCTCGCGCGCTCTTTCAAGAGTTATCAAGAGTTAAGTGCTTGGCTGAGGAGCTGACGTCTTTCATTTGCGAAACCCTTCACCAGTAAGCCGCAGAGACATGCGCCATGCAACCTCAGCCGCACGTGCGTCCTCCTTTCATTCGAGAACCTTGCCTTTCCCGCATCATGTTTTTTGTTCTTTTTCCTTCCTTCACTTTCTGTTTTGCCCCTTTTTTCTCCGTTTTGTGTTCTTTTTTTTTTGGTGTAATGCCCTTATATCCCACTCAAAACAAATTTGTGCCCTTATATCCCACTTCAAACAAATTTTGTGCCCTTATATCCCAAACTGGGATATATGGGCACAAATTTGTTTCGACAAATTTGAATCGAGGAAAATGCTGGAAAACTTGCCGAGGAGGGGCTTGAACCCCCGACCACTCACCTTGAAACCCAAGGGTGGTTGTCTCGACCATCCGGATACCTACGGCAAAAAAAAAAACTTTTCGTCCAGCCGGGTCCCGACGCTGGACTCCTGTTGCTGTTGCTATTGCCACGTGCATGCGTGCACACTGCAGCACAGCCCCTGTCACAGCAGCGAACGAAGGAGGAGAGCGGGCGCGTGCGCTTTGACTCAAAGTTTGAGTGCTCAGACAGACAGGAACAACAGCGAAAGGTGGCGTTTGAGTGCACTGGTTGCACACACACCGGTTGCACGACGGTGGACACAGCCAGTGTTGGGGCCAGCTACGGTAGCTGGTAGCTAGCTACCAGCTACTGGTAGCTCAGCTACCAGTAGCTCTGGTAGCTCGTGGTAGCTCAAAAAAAAAATTTTTTTTTTCATGTCGAATTCGCTCGAAACTCGCAGGGGACGACCGAAAATTGCGGAAAACAGCAAAAAAACGCACAGAAAATTGTGCTTTTTCGAAAAAAATGGACGGGCGAATGGCCCCAAAGTGGAAAAACTATCGGTTCCCATTTGACAATGTCTGGGCTGTCCAATCGCGCTCCAGCTGCCCTGCGGAAGTGAAAGGCCAACGAACCACAAAACAATCATTCGTTTTCGGGTCTATTTTCCACGGTTCTCTTCATCGGAGCAAGAGACGAGCAAAAAAACGGCGAAAAAGGTCTGCAACGTGGACCAGCGGGAGAATGACACCAACCAGGGAATCGATTCGCGTCCACCCCATTGCAACCCTGGTGGTTTCCACGCCCACTGGTCTGCATGTTGTAAAGATTCACGAACCACGCACATACTTTCTGATCCCCAGGTCCATTTTTCATGGATCTCTTCATCGGAGCTGATCACGAGCAAAAACTCGCCGAAAAAGGTCTGCTACGTGGACCAGCGAAGAAATGTCACCAGCCAGGGGATCGACACCCGTCCTTGCCAATGCGCACCTGGTGGTTTCCACGCCCGGCGTTCTGCATCTGATAAGACCCACAAGCCATGCACGTACTTTGTGGTCCCCGGGTCTGTATTTCACCGTTCTCTTCACCGGAGCTGAGTACGAGCAAAATTTCGCCGAAAAAGATCTGCAACGTGGACCAGCGAAGGGATGTCACCCACCAGGGGATGGATACCCGCCCTTCCCAATGCAAACCTGGTGGGTTCCACGCCCGGTGCCCTGCATCTCATAAAGACCCACGATCCATGCACATAACTTTCGATCCCCGGGTTTATTTTTCACAAATCTCTCCATCGGAACTGATCACGAGCAAAATTTCGTCGAAAAAGGTCTGCTGCATGGACCAGCGAAGAAATACCACCACCCGGGGGATCGATACCCGTCCTTCCCATCGAATCCCAATGCAAACCTGGTGGGTTCCACGCGGTGCCCTCCGCCTTGTAAGGACTCACGAACCATGACCTACTTTATGGTCTCCGGGTCCATATTTCACGGATCTCGTCATCGAAGCTGATCGCGAGCTAAAATTCATCGAAAAAGGTCTGCTACGTGGACCAGCGAAGAAATGTCATCAGCCAGGGGATCGATACCCGTCCTTTCCAATGCAAGCCTGATGGTTGCCACTCCCGGTTCCCTGCAACTTGCAAGGCCCCGCAAACCAGCAAACCACGCACATACTCTTAGCACCCCGAGTCAAATTTTCACGGATCTCTTCATCGGAGCTGATCGCGAGCAAAAATTCGTCAAAAAAGGTCTGCTACGACAGCCTGTGTGGATCGGCCAAAAAATCCCAGCCAGTCTGAGCCACCAATGGCTGGTGGCTGCCCTGACTGCCCGTGGCTGTCACCTACACTGACCAGGGGGGGTCAAAAAAAGCCGGAAAAAGGCATTTCGTCACGTTTCTTTGCATTTTTTCGCATTTTTTGACCCTAAATACCGGTACATTTCCAGTTTCGGACACAATCCATTTTTTCCACTTTTTGAGCTACCACGAGCTACCGCGAGCTACCCGGTAGCTCTGGTAGCTCAGCTACCGGTAGCTGGTAGCCAGCCCCCACACTGACACAGCTTCCTTCACTGCAGGCTTCACTGCGTAAGTGAAATCAGCTGTGACTGTGGCTGACTCGCAGCCGCGTGACAGCGGTGCCTTCACTCCACTGAGCCAGTAGTCCCGGTCCTGCTGCTGTTCCTTGCTGCAGCTGCTGCTCCATTGTCCAGCCTCTCCACTCCAGGCACTCGGAGTCGGACAGCTATAGCGATACCCTGTGTTCTGGTCCCCGAATCTGGAGGTGAATCCTGCAGACGGTGGGTGTGCAGTTTACGGCTGCCGCGACACTGTCCGGTCACTCAGTGACTGACACTGTGACAGTCACAGTGTGACACAGCCTCAACAAGGACAGTGGAGAATGACCGTGGTCACTGGTATGTCAGGCCAAGAAACGGATCATGAGTCTGATGAGATCAGTTGTCTCGCCTGACTCTCGGCTGTAGCATCTGGCCAGCTACTACAGTTCTGTCACCGCGATTAGCCCCGAACGTCAGCGTGGCACGCCGTGACACGCCGCACGGTCAGACGGTGCAGCCAGGCACCTGGCTCTGATGCGGTTCTCTTGAGTACTTGCTTGAGCCTCCCAAGTTGAGGCACCCGATCGGGGATCGAGTGTGGCCGCGGTGGCCAGCTTGAAGTTGTGAAACGGTGCAACCAGTCGCTCTGAGGCACCCAGAACGTCTTGAGACGTCTCGGGTGGGGCATTGAAGCCAGCTTTATGCCTACGGACAAGGAAACACCAAAAACGGATGGAAGGGGCTGGACCGGGTCAAAATTTTTGGTCAAATTTTAGGGGTCCAAATTTTTGGGGTCGAAAATTTTGGTCGAGATTTTTGGTCCAAATCTTTGGTCGAAATTTTGGGTCCAATTTTTTGGTCGAAATTTTTGGGGTCCACTTTTTGGGGTCAAAATTTTGGGTCCAAAATTTTGGGTCGAAATTTTGGGTCCAAATTTTGGGTCCAAATTTTGGGTCCAAATTTTGGGTCCAAATTTTGGGTCCAAATTTTGGGTCCAAATTTTGGGTCCAAATGTTGGGTCCAAATTTTTGGTCGAAATTTTTGGGGTCCAATTTTTGGGGTCGAAACTTTGGGTCCAAATTTTTGGTCCAATTTTTTGGCATCGAAATTTTTGGTCGAGATTTTTGGTCGAATTTTTGGGTCCAGATTTTTGGTCAAAATCTAGTTGGGCAAAATGTTGGGGCAAATTTTGGTCGAAAAATTTGCCCTGGAATTTTTGGACGTTGTGGCCGAGTCAAAGCACACATGCCACCGGCACCATGGGTGGCCGGTTCGGTTCCCTCAAAAGACTTTTTACACGACCAAACAAATTTTGTGCCCTTATATCCCACTTCAAACAAATTTTGTGCCCTTATATCCCAGATTGGGATATAAGGGCACAAAATTTGTTTGAAGTGGGATATAAGGGCACAAATTTGTTTGGGGTGGGATATAAGGGAAATTTTCCTTTTTTTTTTTTTACATTTACTTCCACAAAAGACGTACCTCTTCGTTTTCTCTTTTTGTTTTGGTTCCGTGCCCAGCAGTACACACAGGGGGTTTCCGCGCCTTTGCCCCTGCGGAGAAAGGGGAACTCTCTTCTTAGCTGGGGATACGAACCTTCTAAGCGCGCAGAAATACTCAAGGCAGAAACGATACGGCTGTCAGCCCGTCAATATCAACACCAGCAGAGCGTTGGGAGGGTGATCATGGGTAGCCACTTCCCGCTCAACGCTCCCTGAAGGATTTTGCCTAGCGTGGGTCGTCCAGGCTGTGTTGAGCAGAGCGTTGGGAGGGTGATCATGGGTAGGGTAGCCACTTCCCGCTCAACGCTTCCTGAAGGGCTTTTCCTATGCTCTCGTAGCGTGTGACGTTCACGCTGTGTTGAGCCGACCAGCGGCCTGGCGAACCGGACTACACCACCAGTCTCATGTCAGCCGACCCTCTCTGGTTCCACATTGAATGACAGCCTGTCTGTCCGTAAATGATAGGGCCGAAGCAGAGCCAGACAGGAGGAGAGTTGGCGTTGTGCACACACACCACTTCCGAGCACGTTCTCGCATTCCCCCTTTCCCAACAGCTCCGAAACCGGCTTCTCAGCACAAAAATGCCTAGTCTTAATCAGTATCATAGACGAAGGGCTATTTCATTCTCTTCACTTCTTCCATTTGCAGCGAAACGTAGGGCGGCCGAGTCTGTGAGATGGTGTGGGAACAAACCACACACACGCAGCAGATCCGGTGCATGCCTTCAGTCGTGTCATCGTTCCATTTGTATCGAACAAGAGTTTTTCGAGGGAAGCTCGTCACTGCACGCATGCAAACAAGAATCTTAGGGCGAATCCACATCGTAAGCTCGCACAAGTCTGGACTTCGGTCGCATCGGCTGCCGTCGTTCGGTGGCAAATACCACCGTACACTCAGCTTCATGCATCAGCACGGGGTTCGGCGGCTTCCGCTTGCAGTGACCCGTTAGAAATGACGCTGTGTGACACACCCAGCAAACGAATGAGGGAGGGAAACATGATACAGGTTAACACAACCCATTCTCTTGGGGGTATTCAACTTATGCACCAGCAGCAGCAGTTGTACTGCCCAAATTTCTGTCGCCCTGTGTCATAAAAAGGGGAGGAAACAAAACATGCCGTGTTCGTTGACCTGACTTTTTGTTCACTCTCCCTCTTTTCCTCCATTCCCCCCCCTACCTTCTTTTTCTTTTCCACTCGAGTCCGTTCGTTTCGTCCTATTTCCCCCTTGCGCCAACGATATCACCAACCTGGCCTGGCTGTTAAAAGAATTTAATGAACCAATAATTGCAGAAGAAACGAAAGCAGACAACACGGCGCCGGCAACGCAAGCCGATAGGAGCTGAGCAAGCCCCGGTGCAGACCTGGGCAGGGCTGGCTACGGCGACCTTGTATTTTTG
This sequence comes from Diplonema papillatum, assembly GCA_030068145.1. Taxonomy (NCBI): domain Eukaryota; phylum Euglenozoa; class Diplonemea; order Diplonemida; family Diplonemidae; genus Diplonema; species Diplonema papillatum. The sequence goes on from JAPJBO010000535.1 coordinate 111,579, forward strand.
GCCTCCAGCGCCTCATTGGGGTAGTTCCGAAGCGTTCTACGTGCAACTTACAAAAGCAGCTAAGAAACGAAACGGAAAGTCCGTTCTCTAAACACAAAAACGTCCCCGGGGGTCGACGGCAATGTGTGCCCTGTGGCAGTCTTCCTGCGTTTTTGGTTCTCAGCTACCTACCCGTTCCTTCTTCAAAACCGCATTCAGCAGCTTGCCTCCTTTTTTTTGTTTCGCTTTTTTCCTGATGTTAAACTCGCTTTCTGAAATTCAGTCATCAAAATAAACAAACGAAAAAAAGAAATGGCCTCTATTTTGGTTCTTTCAATACCTGCTGACCGAGTCGGGCATTGGCTTGCTGGTGACTTTACTGCGAATGCGAGCCCACCCCTTGAGACAGTCCGTGGAAAAGTGCGGCAGTGATTTTCCTGTATTTATTAGCACCCGCATGAGGAAGTGCCGCTCCCGCATTGCGGGTGTTTCACTCCCGCATCGCGGATGTGAAAGAACGGTGTGGCACTCCGGCATGCGACGCTCCTCGTCCTGGCGATCGTGTTCCTGGTCGGCCCATTTGGGGTGTAGTTGGGAAGTACTTCGGAAGTTCACGGGAAGTACTTTCTGCAGGGTTGGGAAAAGCCGCGAGCGAAAAATATACACACCTAACATCACACCACGGAGCCAAAGTCGCGACGTTCGCTGCTGCTGCTGGTAGGGGCACCGGCGGCCCTATGCGGCTGCCGCCGCAGGGGGCTGCCGAGAAGCCGTTCAGCGCCTTCGCCCGGTGCGGGATGAACGAGGGCGAGCACGACGGCGAGGCCAGCGAGGAGGTGGAGGCGGACTACCTGCACGACTGGCCGCAGTGGGGGCTCGAGGACCAGCCGAAGCACTGGCTCACGCTCCTCGTCCTGGCGATCGTGTTCCTGGTCGGCCCGATCCTGGCCCCTTGCTGCGCCGTCTGCGTGGTCGCCAACCAGGCGCTGAAGGCGAAATGCGCGGGATTCGACGTCTTCGTGATGGCGGTCATCGTCTACTTCCTCGGCGCCATGTTCACCGCCTTCCTGAACACCGTCTACGTCCTTCTAGGTCCCGGCGACGACATGGACGGTTGGCAGCCAAACGCCAATGTCGATCGGTGTGCCCAGTTTCTTTTTGGATAAGCACCTGCTTTGTAGGAACTACTTGAGGAGGCTGCCGGTTGCGAAATATCAAAGGCAATCAGCATGCCGATGGCTCTCCACTGTCGCAACAGTATTCCAAGATCAACGAGGTAAATGTGCTGTTGCCGGCGCTAAACACAGGTAAATCTGGGTTTAGTGGCGGGCGTAAGCGTTCAACAAAAAAGACCCACTTTGTAGGTGTATTGTTGCTCCCCCTCTAGCCTCCTCCGAAGTAGTAAGCTCAAGGCAGCCCCTCGAGTATTGGCGTATTCGTCGTAAAAACCGACAGAACAGCGAGATCGTCTCGGAGAGTCCTCTGCAAAGCTAGCTCTTGTACGAAACTTTCAGTGTCCGCGTTTTGAGAGCTTTGAGAGCTTTGATGAAGTCAGCTGTAGTGCGAGTGTACACATTGTTTCAGCGTGCGGCAGCGGTATGCCTGGTTTGTCAGGTGGTCGTAACACCCCCCCGCACAATGCAGGTACGGTCCTTTGATAATGTATGCGGTAATGTACGCGTGGCTGGCGTGGGTGCTCACCAGGCATTTTCGGTCACTTTCGTCGGACCGGTACAACCCGAACCCAGCGAAGCTGCAGGACCTGAGGGGGGTCCCGTTTGATCCGCCGTTGGTGCCGCCTCCTGATGTCGAGTGTGATGATATCCGAGACGTGCCCGACTTGTTGGCGGGGCTCTGTTTGTACGCCGACATATTCTCCCGCAACAAGCGGAACGACGACGACGAAACGTCGGATGTCGGCAGTGACATCTTCGGGTCAGGGTACCCCGCTGCCGCTACCAACACCACCTCCGCTGACTTCATGCACCGGGCCACGTGGTTCGATCGGGAGTCGACGTCTCAAGAAGAAGAGGACGGACGCTCACCTTCCGCCCACAACACCAACTGGTATGTGTCTCGTTTCGTCCCCCCCCCTACCCGCCTTTCCTTGCATATCCCTTCCTTCTGCAGCTGGTTCTTTCGTCTTTCACCGGCTGATCAAGGGGACCTGGCTGATATTTCTGTCTGCAAAAACGGAGTTAACTGATAGCGGGGATTCCTCGAATAACAACGTGAAGGGAATAACAATCACACGTAACCCGGTGAGCATTGAAGACCAAGAGTCGAAGATTAGCGTCGAAACTTCCTGGCCTTTCACGTCGTAGCAGAACGACCACACCCTACCCAACCCAAAACATCCCCTACACGCGTTAGGGGACTTTACAAGGTTTCACAACGGAGTGATGCATCACCCGAAACGAGCAGCACCCTCTCACTTTTCTCTCCCCTCTCAGCCCCCCTCCTGAGCCAAGCCTCTACGGTCAACCGGAGACTTTATATTACCGACCTTCTAATCCACAAATACCGCTACTATTGTGAATGCACAAAACAGGGCGATTCCTTTCATCATGGGCAACGTGATCGCGATCGGGGAGCGCGCTATTGTGATCGTGTTCTTTTCCGACAACAAGTCGTGGAACGAAGGCTCGTGGGGCGAGCGCGGCAGGGCCGTGTTCTGGCTCTCGAACGTCTTCTGGCTGCTGTGGTTCGCCGTCATCGCGATGGTGACCCTCGCCCTGTTCACGCTGTACTACCGCCAGCTGCGCACGCTGGTTCTCTTCAGCAGCATGACAAAGCTGATTTTGGGCCGAAAAGAGCGCCGCTTCCACTTCATCAACCTGCAAAGCACGCGCAATCTGCTGCTCTGGCACGAGGCGCGGACGTACCTCGTAGATCAAGTCATGAAGCCGACATCGTTCCTGCGAGCGGTCTTCGACCCAACCTGCGCAGTGATGCTCGTCTCTGCCGCCAGCGGAGGCATCTACCTGGCCGTCAAGCACGTCTTCACCAAAACAGTGACCCCGTTCGACGAGCTCTCCGCTGTCGTCGCCACGAACGTCGCTGCGGCGGTCCTGTTTTTTTACTTCATAATCACATTCACACGGCTCATCCAACGCGAGCTACGTGAACACGAAGGATTGATCGTCCGAGAAAAGCTCCGAGTCTTGAACAGAATCTTGAAAGTCGACGAGGAGCTGGCGAGGAGGAGTGCTGTGTACAAAGCGACCGTCCTCGCTTCGCACCTGTCGGAAGCGGAAACCACGTGCACCGACATCCTGGGCTCCGCCTTCACCATAGCGGAACTGAGTAACCCTTTAGTGTGGCGGCAAGCAGGCACGAAGATCTGTTCTTTTTACCGCAAAGGCAAGGCCGAGCAAGCCCGCAGACTCGAATCCGCACTGCGGGTCCTCGAGCCCACGTGTTACCAACACACGGTGTCGGGATGCTCCTGGGGGGCAATGGGCGACTACGTTTGCCATTTCATGGGTGCTGCTTACCTGGTACCCCCGTGCGGTTCGCACGCTCGGCAGCACTACCGGCAAGCCCACCATCTTCAGTTCGAAGCACCGCACCGCAAACGCGCGGAGTTGCTGCGGCGGCTGCGTGTCATCGAGTCGATTCTGATCCACGTCGCGCACTTGTACATCCGCCCCAAAATCTTGGGCTTCACGCTGACGATGCTGCTGTCCCTCGGCCTCTTCGTCCTCATCGTCTTGTCGACGATTCTCATGCTTCACATCACAACGGACCCCCACTACAGCTTGATGTTGGGCTATGGTTAGTTATGTTAGCCCCCGTGGTTCGCCTTGTCATGGCCGCCCCTGCACTCGAGTTGTCAGCTCGAGAGATCGCTGCCACGCTCGGGCACTCCGAACAGACTGTTGCCACACACACTGTTACTATGTACATGGTAGAGAAACGCGTGTTACGCTCTCGCTATTTCTTTCTTTTCGGGAGGTCTGCGTGCGTGAGCGTGGGCGTGTTTCACGTGCGTACCAAAAAAGCCCTTTTTGTACGCGCGTGAATCACGCGCGTGACGCGCGTAGTACGCGCGTGAAGAGCGTGGGAAGAAACCCGTATTATGTCCCCGACAGGCTTCCGTTTTCTAGCACGACCGTTTGCCTGTGCTCGTAAACGGCGCTCCGCATGTCGTCGGTTCAACCTCGTGCAGCGTCTTTCCGAACGGGCGGGGTAGTGGTGGCTGGCGCAAAAAATCTTTACACAACAGGGCAATGTGCCTTGCCAAATTCTGGTTCTGTGTGACGCCGCGCACTCAGCTCCAGTACGACTACATGAAGCTTTCGGAATCCGATGTTGTCGGAACAAGAAGTGCCTCGGCTGTTTTCTGCTTACGCGACGGCATTTTCGTGCTTGTGTATTCGGGTTTCCTGAGGGAGGTGCCTGGATTGCAACACCAACAGACCCTGAAACGGACATGAAGCGCGCAGACAACCTCCTACTCTACTACACAACTGTCTGTGGAAGGGTACGACGTGCTCAGTGCACTGAAACGGACTTTTTGGATCACGCGCGTATTTTGAGGTGAGTGGAAGGGCGAGCGGGCGGAACGCGCGTTTCACTACCATGTATGTAGCTGCACATCGTGAGGACCGCATATCGCGCCTTCAAGAAAACGCAAATCCGCAAACCTTCCGGAGATGGCCAGGTGGCAGGGACAAGCCCTCATATCACGACCTGTACCTTACGAACGGTCGTATAGCGCCTTGCCAGTGTTCTCTTGGGATGAGTGCGCTTCTGCGTACAATAGGATGCATACGGGTCGACCATCCGATGTTACTGTGAACAAACCAGCGTGCATTAAGCAGGCCTTCACCGTACATAAAAAGAAGACAGACTGTCACCTACTACAGCACCATCCTGAGGAGTGCATGCTAATCATGCGGTTCATGTCATTCAACTCAATGCGACCGTATGGAAGTGTGGACAGTGACCGAAACCACCAACGATCAACAACGAAGATGCACACCGATGCACGCAGCGTTCAAAGGACTTCCCTATTGAAGCCACCCAATAAAGCGTATGGCAACAAAGGATTGATTCTCTCGACTCTTTGTTGGTCTCTCACCCGAACAGTGGTATTCAAAACGAAGGTTAGCGCTCTTTTCGAGTTTCGTCTACGGCCTCCTTCCCGGATACAAGACCTGCGGGTTGTACGCCCAGTATTAGAGGGTGTATGCATCCGACAGCGAGCGCGGGCTTCATTTAATCAAGAATATTATGAGGGCAAATGAGATAGGAGGACCCAGTCATACATCTAGACCAGGCCCCGCGGGTTGGTTTTAACGAACCACCGAAGTCAGGTGGATAGTCTGATCACAATATTTGGCGGATCGGGGTCTGCATTTTGCTGGGACCTCTCTTTGCTCCCGCTCAGCACAACAACAATTCGTCGCCTTTTCAAAAATACTCTGGCCTTCGTTTTCGCCTCAATCCCGACTGACTGTGACGCTTTGTTCTTGTGCTGTTGTGAACTGAAAGGTGCGATGTTTGGTTGTATGTGCCGGCGCGAGTCTTGGCCTGCGATGACCGTTAGGCTAATCTTCCACCCGAACACTGGCCAGCATTTCTCCTTTGAGTTTACACAGTTTTGTTGTCACCAACGAAAAAGACCCTGTGTGCCATTTTTTCGAGAGCTTTTTTCTTCTCGCTTCCGTTCTGCAGGTGACTCTGATATGTAGTGCACCCCATGAGGTGGTGAATACACAAATACACGGTGGGTAGTAACTGACAAGCAAGCGAGAGAATGTTCCTGTACTTGCCAGCACGTGGAGCGTTCCTACAAACTTGATCACATGGATAGGGTATACAAGGGTTTGTCCATCCACATGCAGCTGGTGGCTAGCTGAGCGTCTAAGGAGTACGCAATACGGGGTAGGGCTACATTCTGGTAGTCCACATGCAGCTGGTGGCCAGCTGAGCGTCTAAACGGTCCTGACGGGCTGATATAACTTGCCACTACGCAATACGGGGTATTCGGGGGAATGCCTTTGCGCTTCACTTGCTGCTGAAGTTCATCATGAACTGCACTACTTCTCTTCGCGTGCGCTTCACTTGATAGTTGCATTCCTCAGAATGCTTCTGCAATTGACTCAATGCGACAGAGAAAGGGGAAGAAGAAACAGGGTTTCACGTACGATGGGGTAACCCCCTGAGGTAGCTACTGATTTTGTGAGTGGACAGGCTAGCCCAGGAAGTCACGGGGGACGGAGGGTACCCTGGACCTCGCGGATACCGCGGACTGATAGGATAGCAAGCAGCGAATGCCAGGGTGGGAATGTTCGACTTGTGTTGCTGAAACCCCAATGGCCTGCTGATTGGTCGTTACGCTGAAACATTCCCACGATGAATCGTAAGTACCACTAGGTAATTCAAAAGAAAAAGCACGAACAAACGAAGCCGAGAAACGATCCGAAAATGGGTTCGTGCGCAGCAAAACCGGACTCCGGAAAGACCGGAAGCAACCCGCCAGCGAAGAAGGGGCCGGCAGCGATATCAGCGCCCCAGGGGGACCGGGAGCAATCCGTGAAGCTTGCTAACCCAACGGATCAGCAACCAAAGTCGCTCGACGGACCGAAGGACGACACTGCGGAGGATGCCACACAGAATACGTCGCCGAACGTCCCACCCGCGCTTGCCATCAGGCAGGACATATTGGAAATGAGTGACTCGGCAGTCGACCGCTTTTTCGACGCCGTCAACCAGATGATGGTGAATAAGGCCGGCCCCGGCACGTCCGAATTTTTCCGTTGTGCCTCGTACCACGGAGAGCCTTCCCCGTCGTATTGCCACCACGGCATTGAATCGTTCCCGGGATGGCACAGGATGTACATGAAGGAGTTCGAAAACGCGTTGCGAGCGGCGGACATCGAGTTGGGGAACGACGGGGACGTTTCACTGCCGTTTTGGGAGTGGAACAGCGAGGAAGGGTCGAAAGGCGTTCCAGAAGTGGTGCGGAAGAGGTTCACGGGGTGGCCAGAAGGCTTTTGGCCGGAAGATCTCAAGAAGGAGAAGTATACGCGTCGGTTGAAGCGTGCCGAGCAGCAGGCGATTGCACAGTTGATCACCTCGACCGGCGTCCGCGAACAAGCTGTCGACTGCATGCGCGCGCACGAACACTGGGCTTTCGCGTCTAAGAAGTCGGGCAATCTCGCTCCGCCGTCGTTGGAAGTCCCCCACGACTCAATCCACGTCATCGTCGGCGGGAACGGCGGCCAAATGGGCGCCGTCAGCTGGGCTGCATACGACATCGTGTTTTGGCTGCATCACAGCAACATCGACCGCCTGTACGAAGCTTATCTCCGGCTCGAACCCGATTCCGCCGACGAGTTTGCGAATCATCAGTCAACGCAAGAAACCAACCGCTTCACCGCACCGCTGGAGCCTTTCAAAAAGGAGGACGGGTCGTTCTTCACAGCGAAGGACACGTTCGACACCAAAGCCCTTGGTTACGAGTATTCGAGACTGCCCGCAGAGTCCGCTGCGACGAGGAGTCTGCGGCGAGAGCCGCCGACACTGGTGATCTTTCCCGACTTGCGCATCCATGAGTTCGAGTCAAAGTGCTACCAGGTATGCGGTTTGTTTGATTCCGAAGCAGAGGTGACTCACAAGTGCGACAGAAACGGCCCCTGCACGGGAGACTGGCTTTTTCATATTCCCAGCTAAAGTCACATGCCTACCGGCCAACCCATAGAGCGAGGAAGAGAAGTAAAAACAAGATGCGCAAAACAAAGCGCAAGAGAAATATGCCTTGTGCAGCAACCAACCTGTAACAGACCGCAAGCCCCAGAAGCGTGACCAATAGAAACAGTCGGAGAAAAGAAAAGAAGAGATATGAAACCGGGTTAGGTGAGAAATGGGCCAGAAATCATTCATTCCTGCGACAACCTAGAGAGCAGGTCGACCAGTTCTCTTCACTCTTTTCGTCTCTCTCTCTCTCTCGGGTATTCTGCATCAAACCCCACCAGGTCCACGTTTTCCTGGTCGGAAAGGACGAGCTGCCGCAATGGACCTGTCCGAAGACCGCGCGCGACATAAACTACGCATCGCCGAACTATGCAGGAGGGCAAGGCATTTTCGGCAGGGGGTCCAGCTGCGGCAATTGCGTGGCGAGTCCCGCCTATGATATGGTCATCGACGTCACGAAAGCCGTCAAACGTTTGGGGGTCAGCAGATACGACGTGGCACCAGTCGTTTGCCTCGTTGAAACGACGAGTGAAGACGAGACTGTCTTACAGCGAGAAGACACCCCCTTGCCGGCACCGTTCATTGTAGGACCGTTGTTCGAAGACCTCGAAAATGACGTCGACCTTGAATCATCCAATCGCGACGGCGCTGGTCTCAACGAGATAAAGGCACTCCAGGCGTATCTCCAGCAGTTTGGGTATTACGATGCTCCCGTCGACGGTATCGTCGGCGCCATCACTCAGCAAGCGCTGGTGGACTTCATGAATGCTACAGGCAAGCTGTCCGCAGATGCCTCCACCCGCAAACTGACTGCGCAGACCAAACACATCATGGCGACGTTCAAACGCTGTAGGAACAAGGACCCCTTCGCGGAGAACGACATCTACGACGAGCTCAGCGCCACAGATTCAAGAGTCTACACGGACAAGACGGAATTGACGTATCACATTGGTGTCCAGCCGGGATACTTGAAGAGACCACTCTGCGAAGAGGCGATCGCGAAGGCCGTAGCCACGTGGGCAGATGCTTGCAAGCTATCGTTCGAAAAGGTGGATACAGCAGAGCACGCAGACATTGTGTTCAAGTGGGTGCAGTTCAAATCGCCGGATGACGTGCAAAGGTTTGATGGCGTTGGTGGCGTTCTCGGAAGAGGCGGGAACGGGTTTGTTGAGTTCGACTTGGCCGAGAGGTGGGTGCCTGGAATACCCGACAGCGAACCTTCGCGGCTTCTGGGCACAGTGTCTGATCTTGACGACCAAAGCACTTGGTTTGCAGTAGGAACGCATCCGCGCGTCTCGCTTTACCACGTTGCCCTTCACGAACTCGGTCACTCATTAGGCCTCCAGCACTCAAACCATCCAGGAGACCTCATGGCACCGTACTACAACCCCAACACATCATCTTTGTCAGAAAATGATGTTTCCAGACTACAAGCCATTTGGGGCATTCCATAGTACTTTGTGTCTCAGACACGGTTGTTCCGGCCGAGATGGAGTTGCCTCAGCATGGGTGGTATGACGAGCTACCAACAGCCGCAGGCCAAGCCGCACGTCCATCGATGTCCACCCAAGTCCCGCGCTGATGACTCCGACAATGTGTCCGTCGCTCCGCAATATCAGACAGGTGCGGTGTTGGGCACACACCGTTCCAAGCACGTTTCCTGCACCCCCCGGCAATGCTCTTCCTGCTGAACACTACTGGGAAGGATAGCTGGAGGCCTTCGATCATTGGCTCGGATCGGCGACGAAAACACGTGTTCGGGGGGCACAAAGGCAACAGCGCAAGACGTCGTATTTCTCCCCGCAGTCGTTGTGAGGCCTCGCGAACGAAACACCTCACCGAACGCCTGACGGGTAATGCAACCGAAGTAAGAAGTTCTCACGGCTACCTACCCGCTTGCCTCGTGTTGCTGCGCCCTACAGGTCAAGTACACAAACAATCGCATCAGGGAGTGGCTGATCTCAGCCACACCCTTCTTCCTCTGTGAGCGAAGGGAGAATGCGGAACGGTACTGGTCACCCAACACTGCACAGAATTGCATTTCAGCCTGACCTAGTTGGCACCGGATCTGAAATGGGGATGCGAAAGACGTCTAGCAGCTTTGAAGAACAGCCATAAGAAACCGTCTTGCTAACTCGTCTGTTATGCACAGCGACGAGCAGCCTGCACATGAGCCGTAGCGCATCGATGCAGGAAGTCCTGTTTATCTACGGGAGAGGTTGGTTGTCGTAACGCAATTGAGTGATCTAGGGATTGTGCAAGTTTGGCCCGCCCTGGCAAAAAGCAGCACAGATCCGCTCAGATTGTTTGTCTGCGTGACACATTACACACAACTTTTTGTTTCTCAACAAAAGCTTTACCCGCCCGTCTCCAGGTTCAGCGTTGTTGGCCAATGGGTTCATCCTTTCTCGAGAAAGGTCAGCGTGGCAGCGACGACCATATGAGAGCACCTGCAGGTACCCTTGGACTGCTAACGCGCGACTTCCGACTCCTCGTGAGGGAGCCTGTGGGATCAGGGTGGTATGGAGGGTTGTCGGCGGTGGGGGGAGCTGTCAGTTCAACCGTAAAAAACGGGCGGTTGATGATGGCTCTTGAGGTTGTTGGAAGAACCTGTTGTTGACACCGCCGTTTCATCCCTCTGTTCCCTGTCCTCCCCCTCATCTGAATCCCGAGGTCTACGTCCGAGCTGTCGTCGAGCAGCTCCTCTTTTGTCTCTCGGTGAAGGTCAGATGACATGAGAACCCATGAGAGAGACCCTGGACTCTTGAGGCGCGGCTACATCCTCTCTTTCCAGCTCCCGCTTATTAGATTCGCAGTTAAACGAAGCCGCCGCAGAAACTCGCCCAAAACAAAAGGGTTGCCCGATCTTGCACCTCCGTTTCTATAGCGAATGGAAGCTCTATTCTGATTCTTTGCTCTCTCTGCTTTGGCAAAGCAGGGCCGCATCCTCGTGTTGTAGCCGTGTTGCCAAACAAAAAAATACCGGAGACTTTAAAATCCCGGAGTGTCAAGCAAGCTTCCGCAAGAAAGTGGAAGTAAAGGGGGGGTCGAATACTAAAAAAAGTTCCGGGTAGCCGGACAGTAGCGGGATCAAAATAGTGGTAGTGTTTTTAGACACCAGACGTGTCAAATAACTGTTATTATGCGACCCCCCCCCGGGATTTTCAACTGATGAAACCCACAGTGGCTGGAGCTGTGTTACAGACAGGGAAACCCCCGGGTAGGCCTGGGGGCAGCCCTGCGACCATTGCTCACTATTTCTGATCATGGAAGATCCAACTCCCTCCAGACTGCATGTGACCTATGGTCTACGTGCGAGCTTGTCCCATGTGATGGCGATGCGACCAGAATCTCCCCAGAAGCTTGCACTTTACTCGCCCCTCAAAATAAAAGCGAGAAATTGGTAGTCCTGATTATCAGACTCCCGATAAAAACGAAGCTACCGAGCAAGGCTTGCCTAATCTCAGGATTTCTGTTGAGTTTTCCTCGTGCCAAACGGACACGAAGAAGAAGAAAGGAACGTGACGGTCAACCACAGCTTGCAAGGAGGCAGCACAGTGCTACAACCCCGTCCGCTCTGCCCTGTGGCTGACCGTCTCGAGCTTGGGTTCAGCGCAAGCGCCAAGCCCCAAGGTGCGCCGCGCCTTGATGCTTTAGTTTAGGAAATCAGTAGCCACTTGACCCAGTACCGCCGAACACGTGAAGCTTGGCTCCCGTGTAGCAGGCTTTCCCTGGTACCTAACGGACAGGAAAAAAAGGTTGTATCTGCTACCGCCTTCGCGGGTGATGGGCTCTCTCTCGATCAGTAGGGTAAAACCAACCTGTCTCACGACGGTCTAAACCCAGCTCACGTTCCCTGTTAGTGGGTGAACAATCCAACCCTTAGGCAATTCTGCTTGTCTAGGTTAGGCAGAGCCGACAGCGAAGGATCAAAAAGCAGTGGGCACATGCTCCCTCGGTGCATAGCCTGCGAGAGTTTTTCCACGATTGGAATTGAAACCTCGCCTCTGCCACTGTGCCACACCAACCAAACAAAAAGAAGGAGTGACAACTTCAACGAAAAGCTCAATGCAATCTGCACACACACACACATGCACGAACGGAAGAAACAAACCAAGGCAGGGAACAGCACTTGACCATGCCTCCTTCGCCTGTTTTGTTCTAAGTTTCCCTGGAACCCTCAGGACCCCTGTTCCCGCTTAAAACCCCGTTCCCGCCCGTTCCACGCACCCTCGCTCCTTCGACCGCATCGAATTGCTATCACGATATTTTGCTGCCGCTGGCAGGCTTCCAACGTAGGGGCATGGAGTCCTTGCAGAGTATCTTGTTTCCTCTTGCTTTAGTGGCAACCACAGCACTGCGAACGACCCTCGTGTGGTGGATGCGAGCCTACATGCCGAAGTGTCAAACGGGTTTCTGAATGGGTTGCGACCATCGAAACAGAACTGTGATACCAGTTTAGAGTTTCTCCATGGGCACTGGCGACACTTATGCTTCCTCGGGTAACGGAGCCGGACATCGGCGAACACAGCAGAAGCCACGAGCCGAGAAGTGAATGTGGATTTGCCAAACAAAAGCATCGCCTCACACATGGACCCCTGCTGTTCCCAGGATCAGAAGAAAGAGGAGAGGGGCGTGGGGGGAAAGGAAAAGAAGGAAGATGTCGTTAAAAGAGCTGATGCAGGCGTTGCTGTCGGGGGAAAACAGCGTGCGAAACGACGCGGAAAAGGCGTTGGAGGAGGCGAAAAAGACACCGGATGCCTTGCTCGCGGGGCTGTGCGACCTCATGCACAACACGAATGGCGCTGAGCGACAGATGGCTGCATCTTGCTTTCGATCGACGGTCACAGACTCGTCCATCTGGGAGCAGTTGTCGGATGCTGCGAAGCAGGGCATGCAACCTGTGCTGCTCAACCTGCTGATGGTCGTGGAAGAAACTGCGGCAAGGCGTTCGATCGAGATGGCAGTGTCAACGATTGGGTGCAGGCAGCTCAGCAAGGCCGGCTGGCCGGACCTGCTCCCTGCTCTGTTCCAAGCGGCAACCAAGGGAGACGAAAAGCAGCAGATCAGCGCCATGGGCATCCTCACGTCGATGGCTGCTTCCATCGACACGCACGTCAACCAAATCGGCGAAGCACTGAGCGCATGCCTCAACAGCCAGAGCCTTCCTGTTAGGCTGGCGGCCGTCAAAAGCTTTACCACCTGCGTTTCCACTTTCGACGAAATCAAGAGCTACGTGGCTCTGCTCCCGCTCATTCTGAACACGCTTGCGATGTGCATCCCCGACCACGAGCAGGCAGCTGACGAGATCCTCGGAGGCTTGACTGAAGTCATTGAGGCCCAGTCCGACTTCCTCGTCGGCAGCGGCCAGCTCCTGCCGTTGCTTGAGTTCTCATACTCCATCGTCGCAAACGACAAGCTGGCCGAGCCCGTGCGACAGCGCGCCACCGAGCTCATCCTCACGTTCATTGAGAGCGACCCCAAGTTCGCGAAGAAGCACGGAACTGGTATGAACCAATACGTTTTTTTTGTATAAGCACCTGCTTTGTAGGAAATACTTGAGGAGACTGCAAGTTGCGAACGATCAAAGGCCTCAGCGACCGCTAAGGGTCGCACGACGATCGCGCACCCCTACCGACACAGCTCGACCCTCAACGACTGCCATCTCGCCGTGCCGCTCGCCGGAAGCGAGAGGACGACTCCCTGCCACAAGCAACCAGCAGTAGATGCAGCGACCCATCCGGTGTCACGTAGCGACAGGGAGGTACTCATCGGCATGCATACATCGGGATGCGTGTCTGCTACAGCTATCAAAATTCGCTTCAAACCGACTTACTGAAGGACATCTAAAAAGAGTAATTGTGAGTCAGCATGAAATGGCCCAAGTTATGAGTAGACAAGCAAGTTTCTGTAAAGAATGAGGCCGCTGTTGAGTGGGGCAAGTGACGACTATCTACAACCCCGGTCGGAGCCCACACACATTCACACACACGACGTACGATGCGACTTGAAGGGAAACAACAGAGTGGAAGGGGAGAAAGCAGGAGAGAAGCAAGCGGCCAAAGGTCTCGCCGTCCACCAACGGCGAGGCGATCAGGAAATGCAGCGATGAAATGCGAGAAGCACGACGCCCGCCGCTGCGCCACGTGTAAAAAGAGGCGACTACCCCGGATACAGGCTGCAACCAGCAGCACACGGGGCACGAAGCAGGAAGCCTGAACAAATCAAGGCTACAGTTCCGAACAGCGCGTGATCACCGCGAGCAGCCGGCAGGACCTTCAGCCTTAACTTAATATAGCTGAAAACCTGGGCTATACTCCTCATCAGGTGTTACCCATCATTGAATTCCATATTCACACACACCCCCCACACAGCCTTCCTGGACAAGATGGTAACTCTCATGCTCTCGTGCATGCAGACTGTTACCGACGACGATCCTGAATGGGGCGTTACCCCAGAGGATGAAGAAGACGAGGATTACACGATGGCAGAACTCGGCGCGTCTGGGCTCGACAGAATCGCACAAGCCATTGGCGGGACCCTCATGGAAAAGATTGCTGGCGCGAAGATCTTGGCTCTCGTGAACGACCAGAACAAGGGGGACTGGCACAACCGCCACGCCGCGCTGGATGCTCTCTCGAACATCGCGGAAGGCTGCAAGAAGAAATTCGCGGTCAACCTCGGCAACCTCACACACCTGATCCTCTCGCACTTTACCGACGAACGTGCCAAAATCCGGTACGCAGCAGCCAGGGCCATCGCCCAGTTTGCTACAGACTTCTCGCCCGAGTTCCAAATGACGTTCTCCGACAGTGTTCTCACCGGGCTTCACCAGCTCCTCAGCGACCCCGTCCCCCGTGTCCGGTATGCGATGCAACTTCTTTTTAACGAGGCTAAACCTAAGACACTGCCATTCGAGCTGACTGGAAAGCACTTTAGCTGACACAGCAGCCGTTGTGTGAGGCGTCGGCTAAAATGGTGCCCGACTCAATTGAAAGTGCGTGAAATTGTGCCAGCTGACCTCTTCTGATAACTTGGCCGGTGGAGACACTTCCCTGCATTCCCCCCAACACTCTAGCTTCGGTCGGTCCCGCCCATTGATGGCCAACCCAAGAAACAATTTGGCGGCTACTGTGGTGCCGGCGGGGTATGTTGTGACATCCGCAATGTTGATGTCTTGCAGGACAGAGACGAGGGCTACAAGACATGAGAGGAAGACGTATCAGACCGACTAAACGGGACTTCCCGGAGGACCGTCCGCCTTAGTGTGTTTGTCAGGCCTTCGACTACCCTACGCAACGCACTGGGGTAGTATGATTTAGGCTACAACCTTCTGTGACCATTCGAGGAAAGAACGACGGATCCCTGTAGCGCCGAAGAAGTGGAAATGCCCTGAGATGACTGTTCTATCCTGTGGAGGGCGTCAACCGCGAACTTGACACCCGCAAACTTTCTTGAATTTTTAGCTACCACTACAGTGGTAGTTCGTCCGGAAGTGGTTAACACACAAAAACAACGAACTTTCACTCTAAAAGTACGTGCGGGGCGAGACTGGAGGCAGCAGCTAGAGTTCGGGGAACAGTAAAGATCGGGCGACGGGCGAAGCTAAGTTCTGGTGAAGCAAAGTTTGGGTGCAGCAACGCTTGGGCGAAGCTAAGTTCTGGTGAAGCAAAGTTCGGGTGCAGCAACGCTTGGGCGATGCTAAGTTCTGGTGAAGCAAAGTTCGGGTGCAGCAACGCTTGGGCGATGCTAAGTTCTGGTGAAGCAAAGTTCGGGCGAAGCAAAGTTCGGGCGATGCTAAGTTCTAGCGAAGCTAAGTTCGGGCGAAGCTAAGTTCGAAGCAAAGTTCGCGAAGCTGAGTTCTGGTGAAGCAAAGTTCGAACGAAGCAACGCTCGGGCGATGCTAAGTTCTGGTGAAGCAAAGTTCTCGCGAAGCAAAGTTCGGGCGATGCAAAGGCGAAGCTAAGTTCTGGTGAAGCAAAGTTCGGGTGCAGCAACGCTTGGGCGATGCTAAGTTCTGGTGAAGCAAAGTGCGGGCGAAGCAAAGTTCGGGCTGCTAAGTTCTAGCGAAGCTAAGTTCGGGCGAAGCTAAGTTCGAAGCAAAGTTCGCGAAGCTGAGTTCTGGTGAAGCAAAGTTCGGGCGAAGCAACGCTCGGGCGATGCTAAGTTCTGGTGAAGCAAAGTTCTCGCGAAGCAAAGTTCGGGGGCGAAGCTAAGTTCTGGTGAAGCATAGTTTGGGCGAAGCAAAGTTCTGGCGATGCTAAGTTCTGGTGAAGCAAAGTTCGGGCGGAGCAAAGTTCGGGCGATGCAAAGTTCTGGCGATGCTAAGTTCTGGTGAAGGCAAAGTTCTGGCGAAGCTAAGTTCTGGTGAACCAAAGTTCGGGCGAAGCTAAGTTCGAAGTAAAGTTTTCGAAGCTGAGTTCTGGTGAAGCAAGTTCGGGCGAAGCAAAAGCTCGGGCGATGCTAAGTTCTGGTGAAGCAAAGTTCGGGCGAAGCAAAGTTCGGGCGAAGCAAAGTTCGGGCGAAGCAAAGTTCGGGCGAAGCTAAGTTCACGCGAAGCTAAGTTCTGGTGAAGCAAAGTTCGGCGAGGCAAAGTTCGGGTTCTGGTAGCAAGTTTGGCTTGTGATGGCAAGTTCGCCTGCCAGTAACCGGGGGGGGGAGACCCCCCCCAGACTCCGTTTCCCGGGGCGACCCAAATACCGCGAGATACTAAGAAACTCCGCAAAAAACGCAAATCTTGGGCACATCAGACCCCGAAACCCAACAAATCTCGAAAACAGTCTTCGACCGGAAAAGTGTCGTGGGCAGGGTTTGAACCCGGGCCTACCGGCCTTCCCGCTCTCTCTGCCACCTCCATGCATTTTGGCAGGGGAAACAAAAGCTAACTCGTCACTATTACCTAGTCCAAAAACAATACACCGTTATAATTGTTGCAAGAAAAGTGGGGTTGGCTCGAATAGAGGCTATTCACATTGCATGTTCATAGGACCTCCCGTCTCGAAAAAGCTACTGCGTTGCTGAGCGCCCTGGCGGCAGTGTTCAACGCGATAGAAGCGCTATAGAAACACTAATTCCGAAGCACGAGCCCCTCGGCCCGCCATCACGACCTCTCAACCGCCCGCTGAAAACGGACAATGAAAGATTCGAAAGACAACAAACACCGACAGCCAAATCGCTGCGAGCTCTCTGGTCAACTTTTGCGAGGACGCTGCCCCCGCGCTGTATGAAGGAAAGATCGAAGGTCTCCTCCAGCAGCTGTACAAACTGCTGGACAACCCCGCCGAGAAACTCTTCGTGAAGGTTTGCACTTGAGTTCATCAACCGCTTATAGCACCCATCGCCCCAACCGTACCGTAACTTCTAGCACAAGACTGCAAACGCTGGGTACACGAATATCCCTAATCGCACCAGGCGTTAAACCGTTGTGCGGCGCAGAGCGACTCTTGAATGCCTGCCTTAGAGCAGTGAACGGTATCAAGAAATGACACACACACACACGCACACAGGAAGACACACTGACGGCAATCGCCGCCATCGCCGAAAATGTGGGCACCCGATTCGTGCCGTTCTACGAGACTATCATGAACGTGGTGCAGGTGATCCTTGCTCTACCGGAGCAACCCGAACACAGCACGATCAAAGCAAAGGCCCTTGAATGCGCGTCGTACATTGCCACGGCATGCGGAACAGAGAAGGTGTTCGAAGGCGGTGCGAACTCGCACGGAAAGAAGATTCTCGACTACCTCCGGGATCTGACGCTCCACTCGTTGGACAAAAGCGACACCCGGGCAAAGTACGTTGTTCAGGTATGCACAGTGTCCAGCAGCAGCGGAGATTGCGACCGAAAGAGTGCTTGCGGGCCTGCGGTGAACACAACCTGATAATACCGAAAAAGCAGCTCAAATATTGTGCAGCGGGCGGTGCTCACGGCACACGGCACCAAGCATCCATGCGAAACAACAAGCTCGTGTAACAGCCAGCGCACACGTATCAGGCTGCCCCGCAAACCCACATCATCGCACACACACGTATCAGGTTACCACACAACGCACACACACCCTCTCCGGTAGCTCCCGGTCCGCTGATCTCCACGGTCTTTGAAAAGATGGCCGGCGCTTCCTCACGGGCCCCGACGCACGCGTCCTCCTCCAAACCCTCACTACCGTTTTCTTCACACACACACACACTCTCTCTCTCTCTTCCTCCGCATGTGATAAGAAGCTAGGTTCGTCACGGCAGCCATCCCAAAGAAGGGAAAATTAATTAAAAGGAACAAAAACGCGATTACAGAACGTCAGAAAGCCTCCTTGCATCACGAAACAGTGTAATAGATCCTCGGGTTCTCATTCATCGGACCAATAACAACCCCACTCACAGGTCTGGATGCGCTTCGTGCAAGTGTCGAAAGAGCACTTCTACCCGTACCTCCCAGTCTTGGTGGAGAAGCTATGCTTGCAGTTGCAGTCCGCCACTGACCTCGAGACGTGCGACGACGAAGGGAAGTTTGAAGACGATGACAACGTGGAGACATTCACGCTTGGCATCAAAGGAGAGGGCGAGCGCAAGTTTGCTGTCCACACCGGCGTCGTCGATGACAAGCGGATGATCCTTGACATCTTCGCAGTCCTTTTCGAGCACGTGGACGCACAACTGATGCTGCCGTACATCGAAAAACTCAGCGAAGTCTTCCTGCCCGAGATCTCCCACTTCTGCTCGGAAGGTATGCAGCGTCTCCGTTGTTCAACGCGAAAGCTAATCCGACCCAAAAGAAACGGATTCGTACACAACCTGTGAATGTATCATCTTGCAGTACCCAACTGGGGGAATTTGTGTATAGAGGAGGTGCGGAAGTGCACGTACGAACAACACAGGTAGTAGGTTGTTTCTCCTAGCTAACTACAGTTCGACAATTGACCAACCTTATTTCTTTGAAGAACCCCGCCCCCCCCCATGTGTCAACCGGATGTGGTTGTCCTTGTGGCGGCTTTAGATTTACATCTGAATGACACCTCAACACAAAACAAGTTGTCGACAGCTAACAAGTAAAATAATAAGGCAAAACTACGCATTTCCTTTAGCCATACTTCAACCCACTTTGCCCCCTTGTTGCTGACGTGGCAGAATTCCATAGTTTTGTCGAATACTCCTGGCGTTGTTGGTTGCAGCCGATACTTTGCCCCGACCGTGCCTTTTCTGGTGCATAGTGCCATGGCAGTGGTGTTAGTGGCTGACACACCTCAAAAACGTACCGTAGTAAAAATGAAGTTTGGGAAGTATGGCGATCACGAAAAACCCTGCTTGGGTTTGTTGGTACGATTTGACCTGTACGCGTTCAGGTTGAACCGCTGCCAACGATTCTTTTCGTTGTAACAAGTGTGCTCTCTACGGAGGCAGGTCCTGGTCATCGCAAAATAATGAGGTGATGCTGGCATTCTTTGATTCTGCTGGGTTTGTAACGCCGGAGTGACTGTCTACTTGCAACCCCGCCTCATCCCAAACTCTTCTGGTGTTGGTTCGGGTGGGTGCTCATCCTGCCATGCGCTTTGCTCCAATTTCAGAGTAAACCATGGGTCTTGGACAGGGCTCCGTTTCAACCACTTCCGGACGAACTACTGCTGTAGTGGTAGTCAATTCAAAAAAGTTCGCGGTGTCGAGTTCGCGGGTGAGAGGCCAAACGATGGTCAAAAGTGGTCGCTGTTTGCTTCATTCGAAAGATCTGACACAAATCTTGAAATGCGTCCTTCATCAGGCAGAAATCATTACCTGAGGTTTGCCTGGAGCCCCCTTTTCCCAAATTAGCACACTCCGTCCTTAATTGGTGAATGCAATCGTACACGAACACAGAAGTGCGAGACAGCGCCGCACGGCTCTGCCCACTTGTCATGCAGTGTGTGAAAACGAGAGTTGACAGTGGCGCCCTCCCGGCTGAGGCTCTGAGCGCTCTGATGTCGAAGTTCAGCCCCGCTCTCGTGAACGCGCTGAAGAAAGAGACCGACGTCCCCACGGCCGCAAGCATCGTTAAGCATTTCACCGACACCATCGCTGCGTGCACCAAGAACGTCTTCACTCCCGACGAGCAGCGCGAATTGCTGACCACGATGACTGTTTTGTTCGAAGAGTCACTGACCAGCTGCGCCGGAATTATGAGTATGCTCTATCGCTGCTAGTTGTTTCAGTTCGAAGACGCATGGAAGACTTTAGAGCACAGCTTTTTACAGGCACTACAGAGCCACGGGCCTACAGATCTATAGGCTACCGATTTCCCAGACAGAGGCATTCCGGAAGGGCTGTGTGAACTCGGATTTAAACTTTGCATGGGCGGTTATTCTTCACGCCTGCCCCAGAGCAAACGTCTTCATCCTGTACTTAAAGCATCTGCCAGATAACACGAAAAGCCTCTCGGCAAAAATCTGTTTGACATTCCTTCCCACTTCGAGCTGATGCCACATCACACACAGGCGAGCACAAGGTCAACGACGATGAAGACGAGAGGCAGCAGCTTGCAGACGAGCAAGACTCGCACGAGGAGTTGCTCATTCAGTGCTCCGAGCTTCTCGGAAAGCTCATGCAGACCCAGCAACAATTCATTGCTCCATTCATAGAGCACCTGCTGCCGCAAGTTGAAGTGGTATGTGACTGTTGTGTGTTAAGCATCGAAAGAACTGACAACTACTAATCTGGAAGGCGAAAGCTCCTTCGGTATCAAGGGACGAAGATCGCATCGGGAAGCTTTCCACCGCCTTAGTAAACTCTTGAGCGGCCGTGGCTTTTGTTCCGGAAAGCGCAGCCATTGCATACAGGGCGATATGAGGTTTAACACCGGGGCATCTTCTGCGCGTTCAAAGGAACCAAAACACTCCCAATAAACAATACTGGCGTCCTCTTTGCTGTATGTTCCGCGCGGCCGCTGATTTCGGGTCAGCCTCTGTGCCGCTGCGGTTGCCAGCAATCTTTGTGCTCAGTTTGGGAGCAGTGCATCTTCCAGCGTGTAAGTTCACTTTTACAAGAAGCAAACGTGTGGCAAAAGTCGCCCAGCAATATCACCCAACATGAAAACTCTCAACTCCAGATCTCTCTCCCAATAATATTCCGAATGGTAAACAGCTGCGTTGTACGAAAGGGGGGCGAATGGTAAACACCTGCGTTGTATGAAAGGGGGGCGAATGGTAAACACCTGCGTTGTGTGAAAGGGGGGCGAATGGTAAACACCTGCGTTGTGTGAAAGGGGGGCGAATGGTAAACACCTGCGTCGTGTGAAAGGGGGGGCGAATGGTAAACACCTGCGTTGTGAAAGGGGGGCGAATGGTAAACACCTGCGTTGTGTGAAAGGGGGGCGAATGGTAAACACCTGCGTTGTGTGAAAGGGGGCGAATGGTAAACACCTGCGTCATGTGAAAGGGGGGCGAATGGTAAACACCTGCGTCGTGTGAAAGGGGGGCGAATGGTAAACACCTGCGTTGTGTGAAAGGGGGGCGAATGGTAAACACCTGCGTCATGTGAAAGGGGGGCGAATGGTAAACACCTGCGTCGTGTGAAAGGGGGGCGAATGGTAAACACCTGCGTTGTGAAAGGGGGGCGAATGGTAAACACCTGCGTTGTGTGAAAGGGGGGGCGAATGGTAAACACCCGCGTTGTATGAAAGGGGGGCGCATGGTAAACACCTGCGTTGTATGCAAGGGGGGGCGAATGGTAAACACCCGCGTTGTGTGAAAGGGGGCGAATGGTAAACACCTGCGTTGTGTGAAAGGGGGGCGAATGGTGAACACCTGCGTTGTATGCAAGGGGGGCGAATGTTAAACACCTGCGTTGTGTGAAAGGGGGGCGAATGGTAAACACCTGCGTTGTATGCAAGGGGGGCGAATGTTAAACACCTGCATTGTGTGAAAGGGGGCGAATGGTAAACACCTGCGTTGTGTGAAAGGGGGCGAATGGTAAACACCTGCGTCGTGTGAAAGGGGGGGCGAATGGTAAACACCTGCGTTGTATGCAAGGGGGGGGGCGAATGGTGAACACCTGCGTTGTATGCAAGGGGGGCGAATGTTAAACACCTGCGTTGTGTGAAAGGGGGGCGAATGGTAAACACCTGCGTTGTATGCAAGGGGGGCGAATGTTAAACACCTGCATTGTGTGAAAGGGGGCGAATGGTAAACACCTGCGTTGTGTGAAAGGGGGCGAATGGTAAACACCTGCGTCGTGTGAAAGGGGGGGCGAATGGTAAACACCCGCGTTGTATGAAAGGGGGGCGCATGGTAAACACCTGCGTTGTATGCAAGGGGGGCGAATGGTAAACACCTGCGTTGTGTGAAAGGGGGGCGAATGGTAAACACCTGCGTTGTATGCAAGGGGGGGGGGGGGGGGGGGGCAGTGCTGACACTACCCTTAGAGCCCCCAACGACTTTGCAAGGGACCCCCCCTCCCCCCCCCCCCTTCTACACGGTGCATGCAGTAGTAAAGGCTTTCACTAGTAAATGTACTAGTGGTTTTACAAGTGAAAATGGTTTACAAGTGCCACTAGTAAATTTTACAAGTGCACTTGTAAAATTTACAAGTGCACTTGTAAAATTTACAAGTGCACTAGTAAAATCTACAAGTGATTTCAGGTGTTTGGCAGGTGTTTTGGGGTAAAACAAGAAGAAACTGTGGCAAGTGAAGCACACATTCAGAAGAACCGGCTTCTTTTTCACCTAACTCATCAAAATGGGGCTGGGAGAGCATAGCAAAGTGTCAACGCAGTGCTTGAGAGCCCCGCGCTTAGGCAGACCGCGTCAATCCAGGTTTCCCCCACTCCAAGGCAAACGTGAACACTCGAAAACGACCCCCTTTGGCTCGATGCGGTGGGAAACGGACAATAACATCGGAACAGACGGAGCGCGAGGGAGGAGGCGTCCTTGTCCTCTCAGAGCAGAGTCGTGCACAGGTACGTCCTGGTACCAGAAATAGATGGGCGCCATTGCACGGCAAAAGATGCTCTGGTATCTTGCGTTTGGCCCAGGAGGTTACGAATATCTCTGCCTGCGTGCGTCTTATGCCGGACAGGCTTGGCATCCATTTTTTGGACTGAGTCGTGGGCAACAGTGCGGTCAACTCTGAAAGGCAAACACCGTAAACGGAAATAAGTTGGACCGGACAAAATGTTCCAACTCACCTATTTTGGGCTCTGGTGGTCTAACTTTTGTCCGGCCAACTTTTTTCGGGGGCTTCGTGCAGTTTCGCGGCTGGCACTCCCTCCACTCCGTAGTCGCGCAAGGGTCCGCCGCCAGGAGTTCCCGAACACTGCGCGGCGCTGCGTAACTCGCTGAGTTCCCTCCAGCAACTTGCACGGAATCACAAGATCTTCCTTGCGTGGAAGGATGTTTGATCGCGACCGGTTGCGGTTGGTCAGTGCCGAGGGTGGACCAAGATGCGTCCACCGTCTGTCCCATTGCTTTGGTAGAGTGCAAACGCAAAAATGCAGAGTGCAAACGAGGAGGCTCGAGGTTGGCT
Source organism: Diplonema papillatum (assembly GCA_030068145.1). Taxonomy (NCBI): domain Eukaryota; phylum Euglenozoa; class Diplonemea; order Diplonemida; family Diplonemidae; genus Diplonema; species Diplonema papillatum. The sequence continues at coordinate 134,745 of JAPJBO010000535.1, forward strand.
GACCGTGAAGGAAAAAGTATGAGCCGCCAATAAACGACGATCTTAGTACGCTCAAGAAGAAACCCACGCATCTCTCGCGCCTGACTACCCATTTGTCACGGGACATTTTTTTACCTCATGCCCATCGACCCAACCCCGCCTAAGTGGATACGTGCCTACGGGCTGAAATATGTTGGACCGGACAAAATGGTCCAATTGTTTTGGTCGTCCGCGGTCCAACCTCTGTCCGGTCCAACATATTTTCGGTCCAACATATTTCCGGTCCAACTTTCTTCTGCTTATGGTATGGAAGATTCACGGGGGGTTTCGAGGACTGGAGGATTCTTGTCACACGAGGGTGCTGGGGGAAGTTGTTTGGGCTGTTGCCGTGAGATTAGTACTTCTTGGGGCGCTTGGTCGGGTCGGGGTGTTGGGAACGAACGCGGTGTGCCTACTGCTTCATTTTATTGTCGTTGATTCTTGGGGTGTATGCTTGTAGGGCCCATGTTGCCCATTCAGCGCTCTTGTCTCCCGGGCAACGCGTAGAGCCACTCTCCGGATTACCGCGTGGTTCCCTTCGCATAGGCGTCCAGGGCCTGCATTCGGGTGGGTGCCCGAACACCGGCCTTTGGTCCGCCTCCGGCTGAAACCATCTAAGGTGCGCTGTCGCCCGCTGTCAGAATGTGTTGAGAGGTGGCCTTTTCGTTGCACCCTATACCACATATCTCCGTTGTGCCGTTTTGTAGAATCGATTGCCTCACTAGCGCACTGCTCCGCTGGACCTCCGGAGTTGGTGCAGCGTCTTGCCGTTGATGCTGCTCTCGGAGTCTGCGGTTCCTCTGATGCTCGAGGGTCCCCCGTGCAAACCTGCCGATCTCTTCCATCTGCACTAGGCCGGCGGCATCTTGGGCGCATACATATTGGAGGCCTGCATCATGGTAGACCGATTCACATCAAAGACGCTTCGTCCGTTCAGCACTCTTCCTGCTGCCTCGTCCGCTTTTTCATGTTTACGAAACCTCACAAGTTTCTGACTACTATGGTCGAGCCCGAGTGTTACATTGATGGGCTGTGTGGAACTCCTTACTGCGGCAACAACAATGTCAAGATCCCTGCTTGGGCAAAGCCCGTGCCGAAGCGTGTCGGGAAGTGGCAGGCATGCTCGGACCGACTGGAAGTATTCGCAACAGTCAGGTGGTCGCTTCTGCCCAGGGTTCCCCGCTCCCCGCTCACGTCGCCATTGTAGAGTGTGTTTCACTGTTGTGAATTTGGCACGACACCACTCACAGTGCGTCTCTCTTGCCTCTGTTTCTTCTCATTTTGTAGACGCTTTTCCTCGGCAGCTGTCAACTAGCTCAACAAAAGTCTCAGGGTAAAGGGGCTGGACAGTGCGCACAGTTCCAGTTGGGTGCGCGCCGCTCCTCTCATCCTTATTCAACGGCGCGGCTGTATATCAGGGGAGATGATTCCCATAAAGGCTCCCAACAACCCTGCCCAACTCAGTCCGAGGGGTAGTGCACATCGACCAAACCTCCCCAGTTTTCGATCTCGCAGTTTTTCACGCAAAACCCCCTACAAATCACTGTTTTGGACTGAAAAACACCTGAATTCACTTGTAATTTTTACTAGTGCACTAGTAAAATTTACAAGTGCACTAGTAAAATTTACAAGTGCACTTGTAAATTTTACTAGTAAAAGTGTAAATTTTACTAGTAAAAATTTTTTACTAGTAAATTTACTAGTAAAAGGGTCATTTTGCAAGTTTACTACTGCACCGTGTACAGTGCAGTTGCCTTGGAGGCTGGGTGGTCGAGTTCTCTAAGGTGAAATGGTCAAAATTCCCTGGCAAAAGTGGGCCACAAAAAATTTTCAAAGTGTGGTTTTTGGGGTATTTGGGCCAAAAAAAAATTTTTTTTTTTCTGACCACCCACCATGTTGACCACCTTAGAGAGTGACAGGTAGCGTCCCCCCCACAGTGAAAATAGCCTGTATATAGGGGGGGGGGGGGGGGGGGGGTCAGGTCAGATTCTGCCAACGACTCCGCAATCTGGCCGCTTAGGGCCACCCCTGGGGGGGGGGGGGCGAATGGTGAACACCTGCGTTGTATGCAAGGGGGGCGAATGGTAAACACCTGCGTTGTGTGAAAGGGGGGCGAATGGTAAACACCTGCATTGTGTGAAAGGGGGGCGAATGGTAAACACCTGCGTTGTGTGCAAGGGGGGGCGAATGGTAAACACCCGCATTGTGTGAAAGGGGGGGCGAATGGTAAACACCTGCGTTGTATGCAAGGGGGAGCGAATGGTGAACACCTGCGTTGTGTGAAAGGGGGGAGAATGGAAACACCTGCATTGCGTGAAAGGGGAGCGAATGGTAAACACCTGCGTTGTGTGAAAGACTCGTGGTGAACGAAGCCGTGGAGTAACCACGAAAAACCTCGACTCGACAAGCTTCGCTCACGCTCCTGCCGCTGCGGGTGCGAACACCATCATTCAACACCAAAACAGATGTGCGACGTGCAGAAGTACGGACACGTCGGCGTGCGTCTCGCAATCTGCATCTTTGACGATTTCTTGGAGCACGGCCAACAGTTCGCCATAAACTACTACCACGGAATTGTCGAACGACTCTGGCGTTTCGCGGACCTCCACGCGGACTGTGGGCAGTGCTGCTGCTATGGTTTGAATGTCGCAATTAAGTTCGGCGCCAGCATCCAAAACATGCAAGGCGGTCCGGGCCTCCCTCCGGTATGTTCCTGTCTTTGTATTCGGTGAGAAAAAAACACGCAGTCTTTTTTTTGCTTGGTCTTATTCTCCCAGCAAGATAGGTGAACACCCTAACACACACCTTCTCCCTTTCCGGTTTTCTGCGCCACTGACCGCAGGTCAGAGAAAGAAGAAGAAGAAGAAAAACGCCGCTCCTGGTCCAGGAACGTGGCGGTCAACCACAGCTTGCAAAGCTTGAGTCGGAGGCAGCACAGTGCCACAACCCCTCTGCCCTGTGGCTGACCGTCTCGACGAGCTTGTGTTCAATGCAAGCGCCAAGCCCAAGGTGCGCCACGCCTTGATGCTTGAGTTTGGGAAATCGGTAGCCACTTGACCCGTAGGCCCGTGGCTCTGCAGTACCGCCGAACACGTGAAGCTTGGCTCCCGTGTAGCAGGCTTTCGCAGGTCAGAAATTTCAAAGTGTTCAATGTGTATGTGTGCGTGCTAGAGAAGGACAACCCACCTCATATAAGGAAAACCATTCCCACAGGCAACTGACAACCAGCAAATGCAGTGTTCTTTCGAGATCGAGAAAGGACGGGTCTTCGTTAGAGCAACTGCGTATACCAGTAGCTACAATTTACGTCAATCACTGGACATACAGATGTACTTTCGGCAAGTATTGTACATCTGATATTACCTTATCTGAACGGCCTTCGTTCTTTTGCCGCAAACAACTCGTGCACAGAACCTTTTCCGAAAGACTCTTGTTCATTTGTCACACATACCACACTGCACAGAATTTTGTCCCGAAGACTCTTGCTCTCTTGAAGGGCATGCTGGGAAAGAAGGACGACTGGGAAGCGGCTGCTTGCAATGCAGTGAGCGCCCTGCTGTCCCTCCTCGAGCACTTCAACGGTCAGCCAGGTGTTAGTGAAGGTATGCACCGTGCGATATTTGTCCCTTTAGTTCATTACACATACTGTACTTTAGGTAGGCCCATTGTATTCTAGTCAGGATTCTTCTAGTTTGTGTAGGAAGAGGAAGAGAAGAAAAAGAAAAAGCCACTCCGGGTCCAGGACGGTCAACCCCGCTTGCAAAGCTTGAGTCGGAGGCAGCACAGTGCTACAACCCCGTCTGCTCTGCCCTGTGTGGCTCAACGTCTCGACGTTGCTCGGGTTGCTTGTGTTCAGCGCAAGCGTGAAGCCCCAAGGTGCGCCACGCCTCGTTGCTTTAGTCCGGGAAATTGGGAGCCACTTGACCCGCAGGCCAGTACCGCCGAACACGAAGCTTGGCTCCCGCCAGTCGTTGCTGACAGCGCAACTCCCTCTGTGCGTGGTGATCCTTCTTCTTCGCTATTACACCCGGATAAATGACCCCCCGGGTTGCCAAGGTTAGGAACGGGCAAAATACTGTGGCGCGAGTAGGAGTAGAACTCTGTGCATGAGTCACATGAAATGTCGGTACACTTACAGACTTGGCTGGCCATAGATAAAGTGTGTAATCATGCCTGCATCCCTCTTGCCACCCGCCTCACAGCCTCAAGGGTCAACCGGAGACCCTAAAACACCGAACCTCTAAACGTCAACAAACGCTAGAAAAGGCGCAGTGCATTGGGCCTAAACCAGCAACAAACACACAGCCGAACTGCTTCCTCTCATTTGCCAACGCCTTCCATGTGGGGGAGACGAGCTTGAAGCTCGGGTCGTGCATCAGAAGATTTTCAACTACGTGCGTGCAGGCAACGAGAACGTGGTCGGAGCAGCGAAGTGCAACATGCCCGCCATCAAAGCTATTGCTCTTGCGGTATGATCCCTCTCTCCACCTTTCAGCGTGTTTTCCAGCGTTTTGAATCAAACACTTGATAGCGGCGCAAAATACACCGACGTGAAACACGAGACTACAGTGGCGACACGCAACTAACACATCGAACCAAAACACACAGCTTATGAAGGAACATGTCGAGGAACCTGAAGAATCTAGATTGACTCCAGAGACCGCTGCTGTCATCCTCGAGTTGTTCCAATAGCAGCACTTCGGGCTTCGTTGCAGCTAAGACTCCTTCTTCTCCTTCGGCCGGCAAGTTCACACGTCATTCATTGTGAGCAAGTGGAATACCACTATTGGGCCGTTGCTAAGGAACTGCAGGTTGCACACCTGCAGTTCCTTAGCAACCGTCGAGCACCTGCAGTTTCCGACTCCCCCCCATTCCCCCCTTTCGGCTTCCTTCCTCCTGCATCACTCAGCCCTTTCCCCTTCCTCTCTATTCCTTGCTCCCCGTCTGCGTTTTCGTTTTTCAATCAGTTACCTACCGAAACCGTTTTGAATATTTACCTGCGTAGGAAATACAAACACAAATACTCGAAGGAAGAAATGCTGCATCACGTATTTGAAAGAAGTCTTTTTGCGTGTTGACGTCAGCTTTAAGTGTATCGTGCTTCCTTCTCAATGGGTCCTCCGAGTATTTTGCCGAGGCTTGTATGTTCGTGTAAGGGGCACATTGCACTAAGCATCGAAGAAAAGAAGTGAACACATGCCAACAGCCAAAAGTCAGTCTAAAACACAAAGAAGCGAGAAGCTGCGATCACGTGCAAAATGCAATGCACAACTGCTCGTCCTGCAATCCTCTCTCTGCTGCTCTGATTTGGCCGTGATCAAATACCAGTATAGGCATCAGAAAACAGCGCTACCAGCCTGCGATAGACTCTTCCTGAACCGGACTGCACGTGACAGACAAGGCTACTGACCACAGTTTCAAGACAGTTTCTTTTCGTCGCTTTGCTGATTTTAATCACGACCTCGTCTCAAAATCCTCCACCAAAACCCGGCCTTGCGCACGTGTTGTTGTATTGGACATGAGACTCCACCCTTCTCTTCACCGAAAGACACAGCAAAACCCGCCAATTGCTGCCAGCCTTCCCCTTTCTCGGCCGTGTTTAGGGGGTTCTTTTCTTTGAGACTAGTTCGTGTTTACCTTTTGCGTGTTGCTTCAGTGGCATGCACACAAAGCATCATGAACACATCATCCTTTTTTTCTCCGTGACCACTTGCCCTGTTCTCCAGTCAGTCGGTGAACGAAGTATCTTTTTAAGCATTTTCGACTTGCTTCCACTGCGTATACCCGATGTACGGCTGTGCTATCTGTCTACAACACAAAGTCTCAAACGAACTTTTAACTCTGAAAACAAGTCGAGCTGCTGCCAACGACCGAAGCAAGATATCGGGTAGGCACTCTGAGTCTTTTTGACTGCATCCATACACCTGCTGACCCAAGCCGCCCACTGAACAGATTTTGAGTGCCGTAGGTAATTCCTTGCAGCTTCTCTTGCTCCGTGTAAAGTACCGCCAGTGCCAAAGCCCCCATCGAATCATACAGCCTTGGTGTGTGGAAGAAGCAACATCTGTGCACAACGAACGCATCACGATAACCCGAAGTCACAAGTAGGCCTTTCGCTCTAGCAAACTATCCCTCTTTAAAACCCGCAAAAACGCTAAGAAGCCTAGAGTTTCAGTTCTCCCAACGAAAGCAAAGGACATGCGTGGCAAGCGTGTTGCGTGATGCTGCTCCACGTCTGCTCGGCTGTTTGTCTGGTGCTGTTGACGGCGCTGACCTATCGCAAGGCTCCTTCATGCGGATTCGTCTTCGATGATCACTTGGCCGTTGTCAACAACGACGACACGAATCCGACGTCGCCCTGGTCCGCGATCCTGCTTCACGACTTCTGGGGCAAGCCTCTGCGGCAGGCTGACAGCAACAAGTCGTTTCGACCAGTTTCAACGGCCTCTTTTCGCTTGAACAGGATGTGGGCTGGGCTCGCCCCCTCCTCGTTTCACTGCGTCAACATTGCTCTGCACACAGCCGTCGTCCTGCTCGTGTACCGCATCGCGTTCGAGAGGTCTGCTAGAGTCTCGCACTGCCGTTCAAGAAGTTCAACTCCTGCGCGGGCGAAGGTACACCCTAAACCAAGAGAACCTCATGATACGAAAAGTCGACCAGGACAAACATCGCCGAGATCTGTTCCCGATGGCGGTGAAGGCGGACCTGGACGAACAACATCGGACGCAACCTGCGCCACTGCCGAAGGCCGATCACCTGCGGAGTTGAGCGCCGAGGGCGTGCAACCTGCAGAGCAGCCAGTCGATGCCCTCCGCTATTTTGCGGCGATCATCTCAGCAGCGTTGTTCGCTGTGCATCCCGTCCATGTGGAAGCTGTGACCGGAGTTGTCGGCAGGGCTGAGCTGCTGTCGTGCATCTTCTTCTGCACCGCGTTCATTCTGTTTTCTCAACGCGAGCAGCCATCCGCTCTCTGCTGCCTCGGCTTTGTTCTCGCGTCTCTGGCGGCCGCCTTCGCTAAAGAAACTGGCATCACGATCGTTGCTGTAGTCATCGTCGACGACGTCTTGTCTCATCGGGCTTTCTGCCTACATGTACCGGCTAAAGACAAGCATTCCAAACAAGTTCAAGCACCGCCTTTCGGTTCGCCGTCCAGTTCGCGCAGCGCGCAGGCGATAGGCTACTGGCCAAACCGTGACAGAGAAGCACCTCAAGGAGGGAACCCCAGCACACAACCCTCACACCAAGCGCTGGCAGAAGGGCAACAGCCGCATATTACACAATCCAGTGTCCTCAACAAGACGCCGTGCATATTAACAGACGGCGAATCCGATTTGCCCCGCACGTCTCCTCCTCCTCATTCCTCTCTTCTATCTTCCTCTTCCCTGCTTGCACAGCAGCTGGCCGGCTCTCGCAAGCTGTGGGTGTCCCTCTTTGTCGTGGCCGCGTACTTTCTCATTCGTTTGTCTGCCATTGGCTCTCTCGACCTGTCAGGCAGCCGTCTCCTTCGCAAGACCGAGAACCCTCTTCTGTTTGCGGAGAGCTGGTCCACACGTTTCCGCAGCAGCGTCGTCATTCAAGGTCACTACCTGCGCCTCCTCACGGCACCGAGTGCACTGTGCTGCGAATACCCCGCCTTCTGCATCCCGTTGTCTGCGGGCTGGGGCGACATTCGCTTCTGGGGCTGCACGCTCGTGTTTTTCTCGCTTTGCTGGGCGATAACACAGGCGTGCTGCTCAGCCAAATGGCGGCCGGTGGCTGCGTCCTCCCTGTGGGCCGTCATCAGTTTCATCCCAGCAACGGGCATATTCCTCACCATCGGTACTATGATCGCAGAGCGCCTGCTTTATACTCCCTCCGTCGGCTTCTGCGTTGCCGTAGGCCTCGGCACTGTGGCCACATTCGAAGAAGCCCTTTCTGGAGCAGGCGAACTATCAGCACCTGTCCCATGTGCAGGTACAAGAACCAGAGCTGCAGAAGAAGCGGGTCAAGCTCCCGAATCGCTGTGCGGTCGATGCATCTGGAGAGCACCCGGATTGGGGTTGAGTGCGCTTCTGTGTGTGTGGGTGGCTCATTGGTCGTACATGGTGGATGCTCGGAATAACGACTGGTACAGCGACGAGACGCTATTCGAGAGCGCGCTGCGGGTCTGCCCAGAGGGCGCCAAGCACCACCAGCAGTTTGCGATTTTGCAGCTAAACCGGAACCGGCCAGTTACCGCCTTGCGGCACTTGCGGCGCGCTCAGGAGATCGATTCGGAGTGGTGCGAGCCAGCGCTGTACATAGGGAAATCGGTTGCTTTGCTCGACGGAAAACCGCCGACGTCAACGAGGCTCCTGGAAGCGAGGATGTGGTGGAAGACGTGTGTAGCCTGTCCCTTTGTTGCCGGAGAGTGCTTCGAGCTCTTCTCCGCGGTGCAGGAAGGTCTCATTGCTACCGGCAACACCACCGCCCAGCATGAGCTGGGCGACGTGCTGCACGCCATGCATGAATATCGGTTGGGGTTGGCTGCCTACAGGCAAGCAGGTATCCTCTTGACAAGTTTAGCGCGGTTTCTACAGAAGATCCACAGGTCTACACAACCGCGGCAACGAAGGGAAGTTGCAATGTTGGGGGGCAGACGAATGCGTAAATGTGGTGCGTTTGGGCTTGGGTTGTGTACCTCGCGTCAGTCCAGATACTGGCCATTACTGGCAGCGCAGTGCGTGTCAGTTGTTACCAGAACGTGGCTTCGACGCCTCCAAAAAAAAAAAAAACTTGAAAGTGATGGTGTCTAAGCGTGGCCACAATTTCGGGTTCGGGGCCATAAGTGCGCCGTCACAAATGCTTCTTTTTCGGGTATTTCTCATAATTTCTGTGCACCGGTTGTCCACAGTTGCTGGCTGTTACTGGCAGCGCAGACGAAGCCGGATTGACGGGTACTCGCAAGCCCCCCTCAGAAACCCCACCCCAATGAATATAGGTCTGCAACGTTTCAACGCTGAAGATTGGGAAGGCGCGGCTGATTCCTTCCGCAGAGCCATTGGCAGTTGGTCTGTCACCGAGGAAGACGGTCTGGCCTCGAACACTATCAGCAACACCGATGCGAAAAAGAAGAAGAAGATGAAGCAGACCAAAAATACCGCGAACTCCGCCCCCAAGGGCTCAAGCCCAGACGAGCTTCAGCACCCATGCAACATCTTCTATTGGCTCGCTCAGGCCGAGTTGAACATGTTGCGTCACCGCTCCGCTCTCGAAGTGTATCGAAGGCAGTTTATAGAGTGCTCCCAGCGACAGCGCGCAGTGAACGCTGCGTTTGAAGGCATCATCCAGATTCTACAGGAAGCCGGCCGTTCCCCTCACATCCTACACAGGCTCCACGTCTCTCCGGCGGAAGCGCTTGAGCTGCAGGCTGACGTCCTTTTGAAAGCCAGTCACAACCCTCTCATTGCGTCTCGCTCTGATACTGCAGATGCCCTTCTGCAATCTGCTGCAGAACTTTTCGCAAAGCTGGCAGATCGCGGTGACAGCGACAACGGCAGTGACGGCAAGTTATGTGCCTTCGCCGACAAAGCCGTCGAAGCCGCGGGGAGAAGGTCTCTCAACTCGCATGACGCTACCTTCTGCCGCGCGCTGCTTCTGCAGGTGTGACAACATACATTGCCACAAAGTGAATACCTAGTTATGTGCAGAGCACACAGAAGTACATACCTTTCTTCGAGAAACACACAAAGGACGGTGCTGCGGCATGATTCGGCAACTGCTGTTTCAACGTACATGCGAATCCATGTGGTTCATGTACTCGAAAGAACTCAATGCTCAACGAACGAATGACGCGGGCGCATAGAGAAAGCATGACACCGTCCGTAAAGCAAAACACACTAAAATACCGTCACCGAAAGGCACGGGAAGATGTTGAAAACAAATAAAATTGTCGAAAAACAAAGAAGAAAACAAACCGAGACACTTCTTCTCCGGGCGTTCCAATCTGAGATCCGTCTTGCCGAAACTTGTGACGCCAATGCGTGTCACACCGCCGGTGTAAACGAAATTGAGGGTCTTGGAATTCCGGGGATTAGTCAGTTGCTTGTTGCTGGACTCGCGTCTTACATTTGATCGTCTTCTTCAGTACTCGTCGGCAACACAGAACGAACAGAAAAACAGCCATACCACACCCAAGGAACCCGCCTTAACTGTCGATCGCGGACATAAAACAGTCCGGTACACGCTGAGTCTATCTAAAAATGTGCCGCAGCCGCATTCTCTCTGATCATACACACACAGGGAACGCACTGTGCCATGGAGACAGCGCTGCAGGCATGCACAGCGAACTGCTCGCAGTCGTATCGGAAGAAGTGCTCTGCACGACAGAAGACTAAAAAGTCCTGACATTGACACATTACATTCCTCAAAGCACGTGAGGAGTAAACAGAGTGAACACGTGCCGCGCGACTGGCGAAGAGCCTATGGGCACAGGCAGACATAATCTTGGGACAGGGGTCGAATACAGGACAGGTACCTTGAATACGAGAGGCACCTTGAATAGAAGAGGCATTTTGAAAATCTGGAAAAAACTTGGATATTTTCTTGGTCCGCAAAGCAGACCTTTTTTGACGGTTTTCTGATCGCGATGAGCTCCGATGAAGAGAACCGTGAAAAATAGACCCGGGGACCACAAATTACGTGCGGCTTCCAAGAAGAAGGGTTCCCGCGGGTTCCGGGTTTGCGGTACTTTTTTCTATTTCTTTTTCGGAAACTTGCAGGATCGGCACGCCGAATACAAGAGGTACCCTTCTTCTTGTATTCGACCCCCCCCCCCCCCAGTAACCCTGTTCCCGCGTGAAGGGTGTCAAGGGTCAACCCTTCCTTCAAATGTGATGACCGCATCATTTTCTGAGGCAAGATCGTCAATGCGACACGAACAAAACTTCCATTTTCCACTCGGGTCCGTTCTAGCAACCCTTTCCTTTTTTCTCATCTACCATTTTAAATAGATCGCTACGCAACGGTCATCCAGAAACGTCCAGAAGAAAAGAAGACAAGAGGAGGCCGCTCCGGGTCCAGGAACGTGACGGTCAGCCACAATTTTCAAATCCTGAGTCGAAGGCAGCACAGTGCGTCCGCTCCTGGTCCAGGAACGTGGTGGTCAACCGCAGCTTGCAAAGCTTGCGTCGGAGGCAGCACAGTGCTCCAACCCGTCCGCTCTGCCCTGTGGCTGACCGTCTCGACGAGCTTGCGTTCAGCGCAAGCGCCAAGCCCCAAGGTGCGCCACGCCTTGATGCTTTAGTTTGGGAAATCGGTAGCCACTTGACCCGTAGGCCCGTGGCTCTGCAGTACCGCCGAACACGTGAAGCTTGGCTCCCGTGTAGCAGGCCCTAATCCGACGCAACCGCAACAAGACTGTTCTACTCGAACTGAAGCCGCTGAAATGCCACACTGATGACTCAGAAAGGTTGTCCAGAATGTCGGGTTTCCAACTGTATTCGTGACAACTAAACCAGGCAACTGCGCGACAAGTTAGCTGTCGGTAGGAAGTTGCATACACCCTATCTGTGAGATTAGCTGTAGAAAAGTGTATTGTTAGGAAATAGCGGGAGAGGGAGAGAGGAAGGGGCAAAGTTGATTGTCTCACCCGCAATGAGCGCTTCAGAAGAAGCATCGGTGCCCCCAGCAGGCGGGGCGAAGGAAGTCAAGGACGGTGATGCAGCCACTGGCGATGCTCCATCTCAGAAGTCGAAGGCCGAGTTGAGGCGGGAACGTGCTGCCATTCAAGCTGCACAGAGGGCTGCCAAGGAGTCGAAGAAAGATGCTGAGCAGAAGGCTAAGGTAGCAGTCTTTCGTTCTCGAACAACTTTACTGAGACGTCCAGAAGATATCACACCGCATTACACGCCTTCGCAACCACAAGGCGTCCAGTTGATTCATGAGAGTTAATTGGTACTACTAGTACTCGACGACACATTAATAAACGGTAATCGTTTGCCGCAATCACTGCACCCCTATTTGTTTTGTGTCGCAGGAAAGCAGAAATTGCAAACGACACCAGAAGGACCAGTTCTGAGGGAGTGGACTTAAGGCGCGTGCACCAGTAGTTGCGTTTCAATCCCTAAACCAAACAAACAGTTGCTGGGTGTTGCACCGCCCCCACAGCCGAAGGTACAAGCGCCGAAGAAGGTGACCAAGCAACCCGCGAAACCGTTAGTGGGGGCGGAAACAGACACGAAAGCGAAGAAAACGGCCAGGAAGAAGAAGAAGAAGGAAGACATCGGCTCCATTCACCCGGCCGTCCTTCGGCTAGGTGACCGGTACAAACAGCACAGCATTATCGGTGGCAATGCGCGCTGCATTGCGATGCTGCAGTGCTTCAAAGAAGTCATCTCCGACTACAATCTCGAAAAAGTATGTCTTTTGCTTTGGGAACGAGTTCTCAGGGCTGACCGTCTCACTCGTTCGAAGGGGTAAGCGTTGTTTGCGTTGACAGCATAGAGTAGTAATTTCTTTGCATAGAGTATGGCCGCAAGGTTGGGAAACATTTGCTGCAGATCTCTCTTGCAACCATGCACCTGCACTTTACTGCACTGAATGCAGACCTAGGGTATGCGGGTTTGCGGGTTTGCGGGCAGGTTTGCGGGTTTGCGGGTTTGCGGGTTTGCGGGTTTGCGGGTATATGTGGGCCACGAAGACACGTCGATGCGTTCTAGTGAGTTATCGAACCAAGATATTCGCAAAAACTGGAAGCACCTATCGGTGGTAGATTGACAACTCATCATAGTGCGTTGCTCAGGGTAGTCGAAGGCCTCACACACTATTGCAACAAACTAACACCTATCGGTGGTAGATTGACAACTCAAATTGTGGTTAGCCTTTGAAGTGGAGGAGGGAGGCTCAAAGACTGTTCTACTACTAGCCACTTCACATGCTCTTACTGCACATTGACAGGGGGCCGGGCGGTTTCAAGACGACCTGACCAACCGTTTGCGGAAGCCAATCAACTATTTGACTGGCTGCAGAAAGATGTCGGTGTCGATGGGCAATGGCATCAACTACCTCAAAAGCCGTATTAAGAACCTGCCGGATGATCTTCCGGTCGAAGTATGTCATTCTCTATTTTACATCTTGCACGCCTTCTTTGAATTGAGATGGACCCTGGGCGGGCGCGAGGTTTGTTTTACACCTGCGTCTGGCGTAGTGTTCAGAGCCATCGGCTAACCATATCGCGAGCGAACGGTATTCAGCAGCTTGTACCCAAGGCATGAGGCTTGAAGGCTTGCCTTCTTTCGCGCCCCCATTCTGAGGGGTTTTCTGTACACAACGAGTGACATTCCCATACAGGAAGCGCAAGAGCTGCTCCTCTCCGACATCGACAACTACTGTCAAGAGATCTTGCTGGCCGACAGACACATTGCTGAGCGGAGTTGCCTTGACGATGATGCATCACTCAGTCGAAGGCACAGCGACCATCAAATTAAGAATGGTGACGTAGTACTGACATACGTGCGATCCAATGTGATTGAATGGGCCTTCCGCCTGGCCCACGCAAAAGGCATCCAGTTCGAGGTTATTGTTGTCGACTCGCGCCCACTGCACGAAGGCCGCCAGCTTGCGCTTACACTCGCATCACTTGGTATTGCGACAACGTACTGTTTGTTTAACTCCCTGTCCACGTTGCTGGCGAAGTGCAACAAAGTGTTCGTTGGAGCCAGCACGATGCTCACCAATGGCTCTCTGGTATCGCGGGCCGGAACAGCAATGGTGGCCATGATGGCCAAGCACTTCAGTGTGCCTGTTCTCTGCTTTTGTGAAAAGTACAAGTTCACCGACAAAGTGTGGCTCGGCAGCTTGACGAACAACGAAGAAGCCGAAACTGGCGAGCTCATGACTTTAATGGACGGAACACCAAGCCCGGTCGCATCTATTCTCGAGGATTCAAGCCACGTTGACGTAGAAAACTACATGTATGATCTCACCCCGGCCGAAAGCATCGACATGGTCGTTACTGAGCTTGGCCCCATGCCACCCACGGCTGTTCCTGTAGTGGTGCGTGAGCGAGCCGACAAGTTTCTCGAGTAGATCCAATTCTTCTCGTCGGCTCTGATCGTGCCTGTACAAGAAGACGTGTTCGCTTCTGCAGCCGATGCCCATTGCAACAAGAAGCTTAACACCACGCAAGCATGACTTTCTGCAGACATCTCAGCCACCAGAGCATGCTTTCATACATAGAGGACGATGCCGACGAAGTATCGTGAGTGTGATACAGCGAGATGAGTCGCGGACATACCTGTCAACATTTCATTTGTGTCTTGCGTTCGACGCTGACCCACCGGTGTGATACTCTGGAGTATGCCGCACGACTCGCCAACACAACTACGATTGAGGCAGATTTGTTGCATCGTCTGCGGGTGGTGCTTTTGCAGACTAAATGGCGGAGACACAACTGAGAGGACAGTGTTCAGCACACCAATCCAAAAAAGTAACTTACAAACTTCCCGTTGAGGAGATGCACGCCTGTTTCCTATCCAAGGGTGAGCCTTTCTTCTTCTCGGTGCAGCAAGTTCCTGGAGAAGCGAGAAATTCTCGTACGAGCTGCTGTCCTGCACCTATCCCTCATGCAGACAGGGCGCGCGGTGTGGCAGAACGCTTCGGGCCTAGTTTTGAGATGGGCCCTGCGGTGCTACCCAGGGCAACTCACCACTGAACATGATACGATGGGAAGTGGCACACATCGGCTGTCACCATGCAGCAACATCCACTGACCCTGGGCTGTGAACAGTGTGCATTGACATCAGTCTCAGATCACCACACACAACGTGAGAACCCAAAAAGCGTTTTCCTGTCATTTCTTCTGTTTGCCGTTGGCAGTACTGGTCCTCTTGTTCCCACCTTCACTTTTCCACGACTTTCCACGTTGTGAAGGGGAAGCGAAGCGGTAGTCTTTTTCCGAAACATACTCCTTTCAAACAAGATGACTTACCGAAGGCAGACTCACCACTTAGCTGCGTGCAAGATCAGCAAAACCATGCCAAGTCTAGGATTCGCACCCAGGCTGCCACCTTGGACCGCTAAGAAGCGTTGCTGTAGCAACCTATCACGCAAAAAAGCCCAGTTCATCATGGAAGAATGGAAACAGGACTTCAAGATGTTCATTGCTGCCAAAACAGACATACAACTGGGCATCCACATGAATACAATGCTATCAAGGTTTTAACACACCACCGCCTTCTTTACATCAAATGTCGACTTGCACCGAGAAGCACCACCGCGGGCTGGCCGTGTTGCGGGATCGCTTCAGAAACAAGAGCACTGCATTCACTATGGAAGAGCGCAAGCAACTTCGGATTGTTTCGCTGCTACCTGCAGCCGTCGAGACACTCGAAGAGCAAGTTGCCCGCTGCATCAATCAGCTGGATCACTTCAATGAGCCCATCAACAAGTACTCCTTTCTGCGCAACCTGATGGAGGCAAACAGCGTGCTCTTTTATGCGGTCGTCCTACAGGACCTGCACAAGTCTCTTCCGGTCATCTACACACCAACTGTGGGCGAAGCGTGCCAGAACTTTTCCCATTTGTACGCTCTCGAGCAGGGGCTCTTCATTAAGGCGTCCGACAAGGACCGCATTGCAGACTGCTTGGCTGAGGTTGACGGCGACTATGACATCATCGTCATCACTGATGGTAGCCGCATCTTGGGCTTGGGAGACCTGGGAGCAAACGGGATGGGCATCCCCATCGGAAAATGTTCCCTTTATGTTGCAGGAGCTGGCATCGCCCCCCATCGTGTGCTCCCCATGTGTCTCGATGTTGGGACGAACAACGAGTACTTTTTGAAGGACCCGCAGTATGTTGGCCTGAAACAGAAGCGGTGTGACGATGAGCTCTTCTACGCCCTGCTGGATGAGTTCATGACCGCTGCACACAAGCGGTTCCCAAAGGCTGTAGTCCAGTTTGAAGACTTTAGCAACAATCACTGCTTCGACATCCTCGCTCGATACCGGGACCAGTACCGGTGTTTCAATGATGACATTCAGGGCACAGGTGCCGTTATTGCGGCTGGTTTCGCGAATGCACTGCGGCTCAGCAAAGCTGACCCGCGCAAACAACGCATTGTTGTCTACGGTGCGGGTGGTGCAACCATTGGTGTCATCAACGCGATTGGCGATTTGTTGAAGGCGAAGTACAATATACCGTGGGAAGACTTTACCCGATCGGTGTATTTGGTGGACACACGTGGCCTTGTCACCACCACTCGTGGTGATAAACTCGCATCACACAAAGTAGCACTGGCCCGCACTGATATTTCAGCGGAGGACGTTGCCGAGAAGTACAAGACACTGCACGATGTGGTGATCAACACATCGCCAACAGTCTTGATTGGACTCGCAGGCGCTGGTCCGGCTTTCACCGAAACGATGCTTCGCCATATGGCATCATACACTGATCGCCCGATTATCCTACCGTTGTCCAACCCCACATCCCGGTCGGAAGTGACTCCTGAGGATGCTTTCAAGTGGACCGACGGCCGAGCTATCTTCGCAAGTGGCTCGCCGTGTGATCCAGTAACATTGGATGGGCGAACTCTTTGTGGTAGCCAGGGCAACAACTTGTATGTCTTCCCAGGCATCGGGCTTGGAGCAACCATTGCCGAAGTGAAGACCATCACAAGCGACCTGATGACCCGCGCGGCGATCACCCTTGCAGACATGGTGCCAGAGGAAGAGTTGGAAAACGGCCTGTACCCGGGGCTGTCAGACATCCGACGGATCTCCGCGCACATAGCCGCAGGAGTGGCAGACGAAGCACGCTTAAAAGGCATCGCCAATGCTACCACTTTACCCGAGAACTCCGAAGAACTAGTCCAACACATGGCCTCCTCGATGTGGAATGCAGAATACGGCTCTGTGCTCTGAGCCTCCCCATGGTTTTGTGTCACCATTGCTACTTTCAGTACTGTACTTGCTACAAACAATGCTGAGACTTGAATGAACTGTCATTAGGACACGTGGTAGAAAGTGCCTGTCACTAGGAGTGCTGCCAGTCCCTGCTTTTATACCTGCTTGATGAATACTTGCTTGGTTGGAGGTGGACTGAAAAGCACACGAGGCTTGCGGGCTATGGATAGTTTCGTGGAGACAAGATCGCAGTGTACCGAACCTCTAAGAGCTGTTCACAGCTCCGCGACCTGGTGCGTTGACCACTGTCGAGG
Organism: Diplonema papillatum; assembly: GCA_030068145.1. Classification (NCBI taxonomy): domain Eukaryota; phylum Euglenozoa; class Diplonemea; order Diplonemida; family Diplonemidae; genus Diplonema; species Diplonema papillatum. The sequence continues at coordinate 151,939 of JAPJBO010000535.1, forward strand.
GCGGGGGTGACTCCCAGAAAACGAAACATCAGTACTGCCGCGAGATCTCCTCAGTCAACATTCCCGCTTTAAGATCCCTGTAAATCCCTTGGTGCCCTGTTTCCGTTGTCTCAAAGGGTTCTGCTGGGGCCTAGCTGTCACCACTGCACCAGTGATGCTCAAGCCCCATAAGCTGTTCTGTTGCATTCGAATCAGGAAGCTTACCTGTATTGGCGAACATTTCAGTTGAGAAACGCGGAAATTCAGCACTCCAGAAAGTCAAGAACAACTGGAATTAGTCGTGCTCTCACAAACGAAGCGAAATGCCACAATTTATTGGAGTTCCAATTGTCTTTTACCCTTCCTCTGCAGGTGGTTTGGAACCTGACTGACTCACCTCACTGAATCCAGGGGGTAAAAGACAACCATCATCAGATGTTGGGTTTGCAGAAGATTTGTGTTGTTGGTGCCAATCCACTCCACCTGCAGCTACTAGCTTTACAATGCCGACAATGTTTGGCAACAGTGCCAGATTGTTGGCAGGGGCCAATGCCATGGGAACAGCTGGTGTCAAGTGTGAACTTGAACTGACCGACCTGGGCTTGGCCCTGATACAATGTGACAACAGCAAGAGTGCCTGCTTCAAAGGTCCCTGTTGTGAGTCTCTCTCTTAAGCTTCGTCTGCACACTTTCATTTCCTCCCTGTTTGTTTCCATTCTGAACGAGACCATCTGTTGCTCTCTTTCTCTCTCTCTCTCTCTCTCTCTCTCTCAGCCAGGGCTTACACTCCATGTGGGAACGTGTGGATTTCCACACGCTAATTTCTTTTGGATTTCGGGGGGTTTTCTCTCGAACCTTAAGCGCCCACAGTGGACCACACGCATTTTCTCTCAGGCCGAAAACGGAGCGTAAGCCCTGCTCTCAGCGTAGATTTGCCACAAGTTCAGAGCTGTCGCGAATACCTGCCTACACTTCGCCTGCGCAACTACTGCAGCGTTTGGGCCAAGGAGACCGGTCCAAGGTAGAAGTATAAGATGATTAAGCGTCGCTGCCGAGGCGTCTCATCACCTTCATTTTTCTTGGAAGACACCCTGACCGACAAGAAGATACTAAGTAACTTGCATCTACATTGTTTCTTGCTTCCTACTCTTTCTGTTTTGCGCCTGGGCACTCCTGTGGACCAACAAAAAACTGGATCAACCTGGCACATGGACCTGCCGTGACGCGGACAAAAAGCGGTCAGACCGCGACCGGGAAGAAGCAGAGGATGGAGAGGAGGCCGCAGGCCAGAAAGGGGAAGCTGCGCTCGTGGGAAACATGAGAACGCTGCTGCGGATGCTCAAGATGCTCCAAGGAATCCACGACGGGGAGCTATTGCCGACAGGAAAGAAATCGATAGGTTGGCTTCGGCGGCTCGGTGCGTCAGGACGGTGGACGGAGGGTCTGGAGAGGCGCTGTGTCCTGGCAGAGATACTCTGCAAGCGCTGCGAGGGCTCGAGGTGTCAGCAGGAGAGTACACGAAGGCAGAACACGGAAAGGTACAATCAGAGCGCAGGGGGGACGAGACTAGGGAAGTTCGATTTCAAAAGTGGTACCCATCGGACGAGGAAAGGGGCGACAGACCCAGAAATGGTTCACCTTAGCAGAACAGGCGAGTCAGGCGGGACGAGGAGAGAGGAGCTCGAAGAGGAACAGCACCCAGGGTAAGGAAGTGTCACGAGGCACGCCGGAGGCAGAGGGCGTGAACCAGTAATTCGAAGACAGAGCAGTTTTCACGAGGACGACCGGCTCTGAAGGGGCCCGTGCCGCAAACGACGCGAGCAGCACGGAGTGCCAAGCAACATAAGAAGGAAGACGTGGAGATTCAGATGACACAACAGGACGCCCGAACCGAAGCGGCCGACAGACCACAGGGGCGAAAGACAGAACAGGGAAGGCAGGCGCGGTCGGTACGAGAAGCGGCAATCGCGGGTAAGACAACCAGTACAGGGCAGTCCACGCGCAGACGAGCAGTGAAGCGGCCCGCGTCACAGGTGGCACAAACGGAAGAAGTCCGTACAGCAGGGAGTGGAGACGAGGTGATACAAAACAAAGGGAAAGCGCGAAGCGACCAGCCCGGACGGACTGTTTCTTAACGACCCTGTGACGTGAAAGAGGCCTTTTTGCGGCTACAGGGCGACTTGCGCAAGCGCCGTACTACATGTTGCGGCAAGGCAACATAGAATGTGGCATGCCGCTCACAAAGTGGCGGATGGGTCTGGACGTCTAAAACAAGCCAGGTGGTGTGTGAGTCTGAAAAGGCCGTCAAATCCTACTCGGGTCCGTCGAAGAATGCCAAAGCCACAGCTTTCGAGTGCCACCGACCATCACGCATCATGCATTTACTTAATCGGGTCGCTGATGTCATTACAAAATGGAGGCTCGCTTATTGGTACCGACACCGCAGGTCAACAGAGGCAAGCTTTCGTGGCCCGAGAATTCCGATTGAACATTAAACTAAGAAGAGACAACGATCCGAACTTCCCGCAGCTGGAGAGTCCCATGTGGTACGTGAAACCCGCACTCGGCGGCCCCGTTGTGAATCCCGTGAGCCAACTTTTCTGGAGGACTGGCCTTTAGAAGCCTTGATGTGAGCCAACTTTCCTGGAACTGGCCCTTAGAAGCCTTGGTGTCAGCCAACTTTACTGGAGGGACTCGCCTGTAAAAGCCTTGATGTGAGCCAACTTTTCTGGAGGACTGGCCTTTAGAAGCCTTGATGTGAGCCAACTTTTCTGGAGGGACTGGCCTTTAAAAGCCTTGATGTCAGCCAACTTTTCTGGAGGACTGGCCTTTAGAAGCCTTGATGTGAGCCAACTTTTCTGGAAAGACTAGCCTTCAGAAGCCTCGAAGTGAGCCAACTTTTCTGGAGGACGGACCTTTAGAAGCCTTGAAATGTGCCAACTTTTCTGGAGGACTGGCCTTTAGAAGTCTTGATGTGAGCTAACTTTTCTCGAGGACTGACCTTTAAAAGCCTTGAAGTGAGCCAACTTTTCTGGAGGACTAGCCTTTAGAAGCCTTGATGTGAGCCAACTTTTCTGGAGGGACTACCCTTTTGAAGCCTTGATGTGAGCCAACTTTTCTGGAGGGACTAGCCTTTAGAAGCCTTGAAGTGAGCCAACTTTTCTGGAGGACTGGCCTTTAGAAGCCTTGATGTGAGCCAACTTTTCATGAGGGACTGGCCTTTAAAAGCCTTGATGTGAGCCAACTTTTCTGGAGGGACTGGCCTTTAGAAGCCTTGATGTGAGCCAACTTTTCTGGAGGACTGGCCTTTAGAAGCCTTGATGTGAGCCAACTTTTCTGGAGGGACTGGCCTTTAAAAGCCTTGATGTGAGCCAACTTTTCATGAGGGACTGGCCTTTAAAAGCCTTGATGTGAGCCAACTTTTCTGGAGGGACTGGCCTTTAAAAGCCTTGATGTGAGCCAACTTTTCATGAGGGACTGGCCTTTAAAAGCCTTGATGTGAGCCAACTTTTCTGGAGGACTGGCCGTTAGAAGCCTTGATGTGAGCCAACTTTTCTGGAGGGACTGGCCTTTAGAAGCCTTGATGTGAGCCAACTTTTAATGAGGGACTGGCCTTTAAAAGCCTTGCCCGCAAGGCAGGGGCGCCCCCCCCGGGAGGGCGGGAGGGTGGAAGAAGAGACCCTCCCCTGGTCTAGGCGTGTGGGGGTTAATCGTACTGTGCCCCCGGTTTTTTGAATTAGTTGGCCCCAGTCTGAGTGACAGGTGGCGGCTTGTGGCTGAGCCGCGGCCTTTCCAGGCCCTTAGCCGACTCTCCTTTCGTTTTCTGAGTCCCCAGTGCCGTGGGGCAGGCGCCGGTTGCAGTGTGCAACTGGTGCGGGTTCAAACCGCGCCTGTCTGTGTTCGTGGTTGTGCTGTTTTCGTTGTGAAGAAGTGAACCCGGAGAACCCACCAGGTCAGGCACCAGGTTTCTTGTCTGGCAAACTGTA